>JACXSJ010002011.1:0-59464 GCA_014851325.1 Pentalonia nigronervosa | reverse complement strand
TATATATATATATATATATATATATATATATATATATATATATATATATATATATAGTGCATAATATATAGTAATTTGTCAACAATATAATTTATCAAAATGCATGCATTAGGTAGACACTACAATTCTAATTCAGTTTTCAATGCGGTAATAATATAATGTAAATGCAAACGACTGATCTGAGAACTCTTTTTTATTTTAAATACTATGCCTTAATTATGTATTTAGACAATTGGATTTTTAACGCGATTTTTAATACATACATTATAATATGCATAATGACTGTGTAGTTTTATTTTTCAATTTTTTACACAATTTAATTTATTTTGTCTTTGAAATTTTATTCCTGTGTTATCTCAATAAGTTAGGTACGAATTTAGACATGTTTTTGAATTATACGTGAGCTCGCGGAATATATACTGTTCATTTTATTAGTTTTATATTGATCTGTAGGCTATTATAATACTTAATGTAAGAATTCAAATTGAATATAACTTTTACATTTAAATGCAATTCAATTTATAGAATCAAATAATATCCAAAACTTCCAGTTCAAAAACTTTTTTAAACAAAATTAAATCAAAAAGAAAATAATAAAAATGATCATACCTTTATAAATAAAAATAAAAACAAAAAAAATAATTAATTAATATTATGTAAGAGACTATATAAAAGTTATATATAACAAAGAAAAAAAAGTAGGTAGCAAATTACTAAAGACGATTAAGTCGATGTGATTTTATAAATACCATTATAGTTGTTACAGTTAAACGAGTATAGTATGTATACAGTACTTACTACCAATGGAATTATAACAAAATAAAAGAGTACATTTCTGTAAAACTAAATACAAACATTTACCTTAATAATATTGTTTGAATGAAAATTCAGCTGAATTTAATATTTTAGTATATATATATATATATATATATTGATGATTATTGATGATTATCGACTTTTTGTTGAACGAGATTGTTCGTCAATCGACAAAACTTGTCGATCGACCGATATCGAACCGTAGTGTAATACGGCATATGATTTATACTATAATTTCATTTATTTATTTAATTATAATTATTGAACGGGCATAATTCCCCACATATTAGTAAGAAAGTATACACAATAACTATACAGCAGTAGTAGTTAAATAATACAATACAGCTTAAGAATAAAATTAATAACAATATTAAAGAAAAACAAAATAATTAAATTAATAATGTAACAGATGATAACTAGTAATAACAAATAAATAATAATAAATATAATTGTAAAATTTCATTAATGTGGCAACTCTTATGTTAATAAATTGTATTTATTGGTATATGTGCTTGTTAGTTGTTTCACATAGAAAAGGATCAAATAACTACTGATAATTTTTAAATAAACATTTGTTGTGCAATATGTATGTATATAATTTAATATTGATTTCAGAAATACCTACATATTTTATTTTATTTTGAATGTTTAAGAAAACAATATGTCTAATGGTAGCGCGGTGGTATAAAAAGGTTCATAGTATACAAAAACGATGTTCGGTAAAGTTTCATCAGATATGTATTATAATATACATCCACCTATGTAATAAAATTAAATAATAAAATAATATTTTTATAGAATTTTAAATTATTAATAAGACTATACAAATTTGTTTTTTAAAAATATGATATAAATTAAATAACTTAGTTATTCATAGGTACACGTATTAATATGATTAAAATATTATTAAAATGTTTGTTATCAAATAATTATGGTATAACGGTAAACAAATATAATATTTTTACAACTTTCTATCACTGGAAGGTCTGTAAATTCAAATTGAAGTAAGAATTTCAATCACAAGCATATATAAGAATGCAATATGTATATTATATATTATGCTTGTAAGTGCAATGTTTTACACAGTCTTGTGCAAACAAAGTAAATGATATACATGGTAGTGACAAAAGTAGCATTTAATAACTGCGTACCCCCATAGAATAGAATAACTAATAATAATGTATTGATATAATAATGATACTCAGTTTGCAAATTTAAGCTTCAAAGAAAATAACGCAGATACAATACACATTATAAGACAGTTACAAAGTATTGATTGCAATTGTATGGGTAGGCACTTTAAAAGTCATGGAAACATACGAATGCGAATGAAATATTATATTTATTTATATTTTTTTAAAAATTTTTAATAAATAAAACTTTATTATTGATAGCGATATTAAAAATAACAATAATTAACAACAATTTTGCCATATTTATCATCCGATTCTGTTATTTATTTTTGTTGGGGGGAGGGCTGAAATTTTAATCTAATTAAAATTAATATATAATAACAAAAACTATTGATTGTAATCGATTGAGCTAAAAAATTATTATGCTTCAAAACCACGAAAATACAAATTTAAAAAATAATAACGCTAACTCAATGAACAATGTAATTCAAGTAATTGAAATGTTACACAGTAATCATCATACAACGTTGTATACTTCTATTTTATTATAAGGTATAATGTTTCTATATTATAATAATTAATATATAAGACGCGTGTGCAGTCATCTTAAATTCGTTATTTCGTTCTGTATGCTCACCGAGTCCCACCAAATAGATATAACTATTATAATAATAATCCTTCGGCCTGCTATATATGCATATACATACATTATATTATACGTGTGCCGAATCGGTCGCGTGCCATTATAATTTGCAGATCAATATACCAAACGTGGGAATACGAGAGGATTTCGATGTCCATGATATTAGACAAGACATTTAGTTAAATCAGATAGTACCAGTGACGGTTTTGGTAGTATTTTTCTGATGAGGCGACTTATGTATTAAGCTCTCCTCCAATTCATAACAAAAATTAAACTTCATAATAAATGATTTAAGGAATCAACACAAGCGACGATTCGAACAAGACAGAAAAATAAATAAATAATATTGAAACGATTTCTTAATTCTGATCGCTGACCCGGCTGTGACAATAACAACTGATAAATGTGATAATGTGTTTTGACGTTGAACGTATTACGGCTGCGAGCTAACCATGATACCACGTCATCTATTTTTAGTACACTAAGGCGGTATAAAACGAGCCTCGCGAAATGATCATTAAACATGTGCAATTCTAACACTTAATTCTACTACTTAACAGCGCGTACATCGGGTGTGTATGCAATTTATGTACAAAAGTGCAAACTCCGAGGCGACTTTAGACGACGTCTCTCTGATGTCATCCGAACATTGTTACTGGCTACCGGCGTTTATTTCCGCAATAATTGTTTCGTGCATTTCTCATCGGTTTATCGCTATTTTTTGGTAATAAACACGGAATAATAATAATAAACATTATATTAAAATGATAATTCATATTATTAATTTTTGTAATGAGGATTTTTTTTCTCGAATAAAATTATAAATACGTTAATAATTATTAGCAAAATATGTGCAATCGGTGAGCCAAAAAATGTACCTTTTTGAGTATTATTTACTTCAAAATTTTAGGTGAGGCGCCGTCTCACTTGCCTCGCCCTCAAAGCCGTCACAGGTAGGTACAATTAGCACAGCTATATTGAAATAAAATTATGATATAATATTTTTTACTGAACCGATGACCTAGTATCACTACACGGAGCAAACAATGAAACAAGACTGATTCGGCACACGTATAATATAATATATAGCAGGTCGAAAAATAATTAATATAATGTTATAACTATAATATGGTAGGACTCGGTGGTTATACAGAACCTAAATAACGTATCTAATATGACTGTATACGCGTCTGGTATAATATTAATTATAATATAGAAAAATTATGCCTAATAATAAAATAGGCATGCATTGTAATGGCGTTTTGACATTATTATAACGTAAGACAAAATTATTAAACAATTAAAACATTAAAATTATGGTGAAAAAAAAATGGAGAACTCGCTCTGTAGTATAGTAGCTGTCGAGTGTACTTCATCATTCAGTATGTCAATGTAATGAGTGTGATACATTTGAATTCAATGATAAATCATTGTATACGAATACGATTTAAAACGATTTAGCGATTTAAGGTGAAAACAGTATTTGACCAAACCAAAAAATTATTAACACTTAAAAAATAAAAGTCGATAGTTGTAAATGTTTATAATAAATTAGTGTAAAATTAAATTAGTTTACGTATTTCGATAATTTCAACCACGCTGTTTTTAAACGATAATTTAAGTGATAGTGGAAGTTTCAAGTTCATGCAATTATTATTTTTTTTAATGGTATCAAAATAACAAAAATCGTTTAGGGATAAATCGCTATCATACAATCTAATGATATCCATTGTTGTTATAATTTGAACATCAATCACTCATGAAAAATCTATGTAACATTATGTGTCTACTTTTTAATTTATTTAATTTTCAAACCAAAGGTATTTAAATCAAAAAATTATAAACGTTTAACTTTAGGTACAAAATAATTTAAATATTTTCACAATTTCAATGACATTTTTAAAATACAACAAAAAAAAAAAACAAAATCGATTTTGTCGAAAACTGCTTATGTGTAAAAACTCCTGTTTACCCTATTTTTTTTATATTATTTTACCTGAAAATTTTCAAAACTACTTGGAATTTTTTGCTTTTAACACCTCAAAGTACCAATAAGATCCGACTTTTACCAGAAACCACTCGCAAAGTTAAATAATAAAGTAATTTTATTGCACAAAAAGTTGGTAATATAGACACAAAACAGAAAAAAAACTCTCCTAACTATGAAAAAAAAAACACGGAACAACAAACAAAATAATAATAATAATAATAATAATAAAACATACACATCGTTGTAAAACCAGTGCCTACATTTATCATTTCGCTTAGAATCTAGAATAAAATACAAAAAAAAAAATTGTATTTAAATTAATTTTGAAATCATGTGAATTAAAAATATTTGTATTATTCAAGACTACATAATAATTTTTATTTTGATTTATGGATAATTATAGTATTATATTATTATTGTTATATTTCTATTTCCATTTGAAATTTGAATTGACCATATTCGAATAAAACCATTCTTTAGAATCGCATTGTTAACTACAATTCTATATTGTAGATTATGTACTGAACACGTCATTAATATGTATAATATGTGTGAATTATAAACTATATTTTAACTGATTTTAGAGTGCATATATTCCAGAAAATACATTTTTGTCCATTTTTATTATTTATAATTTATATTTACACAAAAAATATGGGTTATATAACACTAAATTATTCGTTTAACATGCAAATATAATATATTTACATTAAAATATATATATATACAAAATTCAACAGAAACAACAATAATATTGAAATTAAAATACATGGTACCAAATTCAATGATTTTTTTTCAATTTTCACTCAACAATATTTAATGTAATATTTTATTTAGACAATTTTAATACTTCACTATATATTTTCTACCTATCAATAACCATGCTTCAATAAAATAAATAAATATGTATGTACATAACATTTTAAATATATATTACTTAATTTATTTAATATAATTAATATACATAAATTTTATAATTAGTTACTAATGCTCTGGTATAGCAAATTATAGTTCTTGGAAATTTTGTAATGTATCATAGTTTTTTTTTTTTTATTAAAGGCTAAATAGTGTTTATTGTTAATTTAATTAAGGAACAATAATTTTAAATTTTTACAATAAGTTGAAGCCAAAATGATCAATATCCAAACATTATCTTTCAATATTGGAATTACTGTGATTGTCAAAAATTATGGTTTAATATACCAAATTTACTTAAATTTAATAATAATCAAATTATTAGAAATATCTTATTTTTAATATTCTTATTTAACTTGTAAATACAATTACAAATAAAAACATTAAAAAAAATATATATACTTTTAAGACCAAAAAAACAATTTTGATATAATATGTTTAACAGAATTATAAGAAAAAATCTGGAATATTGGATTCCGAAAGAGCGATGAACCGTTATGGTCTTATGATGTGTGTTTATTTTAAAAAAAAAATTTCTTTGTTTATGAAGAAAACTACACAGTTGAAAATATGCTCTGATCTTCATTTTTAAGGGAGTGTTTCTGGAAATTAGAAATTTCCTAAAAGGTACGTTTTAAAATAATAAGGAAAAAATACACAAATGAAAATATTTACACTATTTTTACTTTTATTTTCTAGACATGAAAAAATATTTAAAATATTTTAATTCATTAAATGAATCGTTTAAATTGTAAACTTTTTTTTTAGATTTTTTTCTTTATATTTTAATAACAAAACATATCCTATATCAATAAGGTTAATAATTTTAAAAAAGTTCATAATTATTTTTACTTACAGAAACCTTAAAATAAAATCTTAAAAATACGTATGCACAATTTTTTTTTATTGACATTTCAAGTTCATATTCTCGCAAATTTAGATTTTTAAACGAAAAATAATGAATTTAGTTATATATATATATAGTTATTATTTGAAAAAAATTATTGGTAAGGAATTGAAACATTTTGTGATCACTTAAATTATTGTTCAAATAGGCATAATTAAACAAAATACATTTTTCAAAATATTTACATATATTTTTAACATTTATACCATGGTTCTATTCACACTGTTCTACGATATTTCCATATAAGTTAGTGCAATATACATATATAAGTAATAACAGTTGGAAATGTATATCAAATAATTTTATAATTTTTACCGTAATAATGAAATGTATATGCGATTTGTTTATGGTAATTATTAGTTCAATTTATCTTATTACTTAAATGTTTTAATTGCGATTTCAGGATAAATTAAATATTATATTTAATTTATCTTGAATAGATTGACTGACAAACCATCTCTACTCAGAATGAATTTCATCATAGCATACAATGATTTATCATTAAATTCAAATTTTACACAGTTATTACAGCAAAGATCTTCGATTTTTTGAAGCATCAAACCTTCTGTCATTTAAAAAAAATGTATAATATATGTATAATATGTATTATATGTGTAAAATGACTACATTTGCGATTTAACGTCATGTAATAAATAATTAAAAACGTGTTGCAAAAAACATGCTATGTTTAAAATATGTTCGGTAGTCTATGGGTCGAAGTCTCTGCCTAATAGTGATCTATTCAATGACATGATACACTCGGCACATATTCTATACTGTTGAGCGAATTCTTCGGTTATTAATAATAATAATATGTATCAGTCATTCTTTCCAAATATAATATACACTTAAATAATTCCATTTGCAATCTGATCAACAGGTTATTCAAGGCTACCTACAAAATATTGATTCTTATTACCTAAGACAAAACAAAATCTCTGAGTATCAGTAAACGAGTTTGTGTATTTTCCATTTTCTACGGTAGTACCAATAAAATCTCTCCACAAACTGTTGTATATGGCACTTTGAAAAATTATCAGGATAATAAAAATTTCCTGGCTATAATAATACAAAGTAAATGAAAATCTCTTTAAAAACAACCATTCCTCTTGCACATATTTAAAATATAGTTCTACAATTATCATATTTTTCAAACATTTGAATATCATACGTTAATAATTAATACAACTCTTAAACCTGAAAAACATCAATAAAATATTTCTTATATAGCTTTTTAGGCGTTTATAAAAATTAGGTAAAATACTTAAAAATGTATTATCAAAAGTCTATCACCCTCTCTCTTAATAAATAAATAACAACATTTCTGACTATAGATAAAATCACGCCACGACCCATCACTCATTACCTGAACTGATGCATTAGAAATCAAGTAATATTGTGCTGGATTTATCGTCTGAATGTACCTAGGCAAAGCATTTGATACCTATGGCACTAAGGACTTTTTAGCAAACTAAAAAGTATACTCATAGCCCTTTACTATCTAATATTAAAACTGTATCGATATTTTAATGTTCAAAACATCCTTCTACATTAAAAACAATTTCCTATTTCTGTTGTATTCCTTCAAGGCAGTGATTTAGCATCATGTCGGTGACAAAAAAATGTTTACATGTGATCAATGTGGCACGTGGCCAAATTTACGTGACCAAATCCTTACGACCATTCGACGTATATTCTTTCAAAACATCTGCCTACGTTTAATTATCAGAACACACTGATTTTTATTAAATGAATCCCTAAAATCAGACTGCAAAATCATTTTAATCAGTGAAACAGCTAAACTATTTTATGGACGCTACTAAGCAAAACTCTATTCTAATACAAACCAGTAAATTAGTCATTTAACTTCAAATTCACATTTCTAGAACTATGGCAGTTGTCATATTTAATTTATGGTATTTTAGTCACTCAAGTGTAGATACAGAGAGGTATATTAACGAAAAGTGTATATATACCTATACAATAATATACATACTAAAATCAATCTAAATAAAATATAATCTTCAGTATTGAGAAATAAAAAAAATATAACAGAATAAAAAATTACTAAGTAACAGAAAAAAAGGCTACATTATAAAGTCAAGAGTTGATGACTCTTTTCGTAATCTGTTTACATACTTGAGATTGTATATTTTAAAACTTATTTCATTAATACTATAACCTCATGTTCTTTGCAAATATAACATATTGGTTTTATGAATAATAATTATAACAAAAATCATAAAAATAATAATTATAATACAATTTTAGTAACACAAATTCAAATAATTGTGCTTAAAATTCACCCAAATTTTCACAAAAACTATTTGTATATCTTTACGAAACAATATTAATGTTGGATGATAATATTAATTTAAGCGATAAACATTTTTCTGTACAAATTATAATAGTGCGTATAAAAATATGTCTAATAAAACTTAGTTATTTTAATAAATAAATTATAATAATTATTAATTACTAAAATACTTACCCAATACTATTTTAATTGCTGTCATAGTAAATATTAGATACTGAATTCCGAATTTATGCCAATAACACCAGACAACCATTGCCTGAAAAAAAATAATAAAACATAAAAAGACAAATTTATTATTTGCATATTTTTGTTAAAATAATCATTTATTATAACTATTATTTAAATTAAGGTTTTATTAATAAATTAAGATCAATTTGTAATTTTAAAAATGTTTTAATTTCAGTTAGCAATATACATTTATAAATAATAGTTTGAGATAGTTAAAAAAGTTATTGTTGTATAATTTTATCGGTACACAAGTGAGTTTAAAATAAATGAATTATTAATCTAATAGTAGATAGATTAATTAGGTAATTTAATACCATAAACAATTTTTAGAGATGGTTCTGTAGGATTATCATTTGAACTGCTTTGCAACAGGGATTTAAAGAACAACTCAGTGTTACTACTCTACGAATTCTATACTAGTATTGTGGACTGTAGATTAAACTATTTAATGTGTTATATTAGACAATGGAGTGGATCCGAACACCTAATCACAAAAGCATTTCCACAAACAATTTGGTTTCTAACTAATGGAAAAGTTTAATCAGTCCACATCATAAATCGCATGATAATGAATCAACCAAACAATCATTGCGGACGGATTAAAATGCAATACTTAACTAGGTGCTTGGTCGAGATAATACAAATAGTAAATATTTTGTTATTTAATTGTACTAATAAACATTAACGTTGTATAACAGTCATGGGCATTTCATCAATAAGTGGTAATCTTCTCACACCAAAAATATTGCCAATTTATAAACATATATTATACTTTTTCAAACCATAACATTTTTATATTGTACTTATATTTCGTGTAGATTGTAAATTATTTTCTTTACTAAATACTAAAAATAATAATAAAAAATAAAAACATATTACTATACATTATAATATGAATTTCAGTTCAAAGATCTTAAAACTGTTAGGATATAGTAATATTGAAATAAATTAACAATTATAATATTATGTTGACGCGGTTCGTTATGTATATTAATCACGGCAGTGACCAGTAGGTAGATTAAAGCAATATGATATCGATTTATAAATAAATATAGAATTTAGTATTAATGACACCTAATGAGTCAATAAGCATAATACACATATTATGAAACGGGTCATAGTAATATATTAAACAAGAAAGAGTAATATCAATTATATTTATAATGCAAATTGTGTGTCAAATGCAAAATAATAATATGTCACATGCGACATAATATTGTAAACACTCATATATATTATATACTTTTATACTATAACTGAAGCTCGGACATAAATTAAATATCACTAAAAGAATAGATATGTACAACTAAAACTCATTGTAAAAAGTTTCAGTTATGACTTAAATAATGTCCATTTTGTATTTATTTGTCATATAAATTTATATTATATTATAATACATTTTTTTATTTAGAAAAAAACACACTGAGTTCTCTCATTGGATGATATTCCCTCTTCATATTACACCATTATTCATTGATTACAAGCAATATAATCTTCATATTTCGTTTTTTTTGTAACTTAATGCATATATCGTAATATTGGTCTTTTAGTATCCCCAAAAAACTCAAAAATGATTTATCGTTTATTTATTATTTTTAAATACTGATGGCTCAACAAAATTGTAAGTTTATTATAATTATGATTGTTTCAGGAATAATAATTAAATGTATCTATTGTACCTACATTGGAATTTAGGTAATAATGCTAATAATACATAATAAATAATAATATATTGAAAACAATACCAGCATTACTTTAAAATTAGAATTCATTTATATAATATTTTTTTTCCATTTTGCCTTATTTTGAAAATACTTATGATTTTCTGGCTGCTGTGTCATATAATATCGTATATTGCGGCTGCCAAAGTCGTAACCATATACCTTGTGGTTTTGGTACTCTGGTTCTATTATGTCGATGCTTCAACGGTTTAAAATATTTTGTGATGTAAATCATAAATAAATTTAAAAATAAATGTCAGGTATTTGATATAAAAATAAAATATTTATACACATCATTATAAAATATGCTATTTTGTACGAAATTTGCATATTATATTCTAGCATTATAGCGAGAGATTTATAATATACGAGTACTTAATAAATCAAATAACAACACACAGGTATTTCTTTTAATTATAACTATTTACATTTCTGAATAAAAGCAAACTTAAATTTATATGATTATTATATTTAAATAAAATAATATAATATTTCATATTAAAATTGTTTGACCTATTTAATAAACAAATGTTATTTGTGCTCTAAATTATTAGCTTTGGTTTTGAATGACGTGCACATTTCAAATAAGTACAAAAGCTCGTTTTTTTCCCTATTGAGCGTTCATTTTGTTGACATTACAATACGTTGTACGTCCCATTTACTGTTAACGTTGTATCTGGACACATTAACTCTGCCGGATATCCTATGTATGAATGAGTCTAAGAGAAATCAAGTTCGGGTGAAGAGGGAACAACAGAAAATAAATCTTTTGTATTTTGTGTTCAGATACGGGTATTCTCTGATGTGATATAATTTTCACAAAACACCAAAATAATAAAAAAAATAATTAAACTTTATCCCTTATCATATTTAATCACTTAATATATTGATATCGAATAGACGAGTATCCATACTTATATCGTATTGGATGACAATTACAGAAGTACGAGTTGTAACGACAGTACAGATTAATTCACGTGCCGTGAGCACGAATTTTATTTTATTCAAATTTATTATATTAATACATGGCTATTATAACATTTCATATAACATTATTACTATAGTACAAAAAAGTTTAAACAGATAGATAAATACTATTTTATAATAAATGATATTTGCTTAATGATTGTGTAAATAAGTTCCACAGAGCATACCTGATACAAAAATTTTTAATTTTTAACAATAATTGTTAAAATCATAAATAATATCAAAATATTAGTCTAAGTATATATAATACACACATATAATTAATTAACTTAACTATGTTTAATTTAAAGACATACTATTAATACATTTAATATTACAGTTATTAACATTTTTAACTTGCATGGTTTCGTGTATGAATAACTCATTATTTATAGTAACCAAATTGTATATTTTTGTTTAATTATTATTTGTAAAAACATATTTTATGAATATAATATTGCAAGATTAACATCATGCTTAAAATGTCAACGGCCTGTGTAAATAAATAAATAGTAGACAATCATAAATAGCAAATTAAAATAAAAATATAAGTATTGGCAAAATATTGTAAATATTTTAAAAATTAAAACACTTTTAAAATATTTCAATTTATGACTAATATTTAATGAAATATGTACTATATACTAATATATATGATACATTTTTAAAAACTGAAACGTTAAGCTATACATAATTGTTATAACTTTAAGTCATTTTTGATAATAGGTAATAGTTAACCAGGATTCATTTTCAAAAAACACAAATAATGTAATTATTTAACGTTATTTTTAACTTTTTAAAGGAAATGTATTTTAACAAATTTAATTTTTGTATTGAAAACATTCACAATCAGAATTCAATTAATCATAAATTATTATTAAATATACTACACCGGTGGACCAGAGCAATAAGATGAGAGGAGAAAGGCATTTATCTAAACGTGCGCATCATAAATATTTATATTTTATATTTTAAAATATTATCTAAGTATCAAATTCATCACTTCACTTATTTTTAAATCATCATTTATTGATTTAAATGAACCAATTCATCAGGTTTTTTAACTTTAATATCTCTGCTTCTGTCTTCCTTGGCTTTTGAAATTTAAAACATTGATTAAGCCAAAATAGCTTAGGATAATGTAATAAATTGAGCCCATAATATTAAACCGTTTCAACAGAAGAAACTTTCAAGGCTTACATTTTTGTTCCTTACTCACTTGTCATCAAAGTTATAAAGCACTTCTCGTATAAGTAGAAATGCGAAGTTCGACATAAGGTTGGTCATATCAAATGTAAGCAAAGGAAACAATCTGAAAATTCCAATTATCTTAAAATTAGGACCACTTTATTAGGGAGGGGGGTGGAGTTCTAAACGTTTAAAAAAATAATGAAAACAGTGTATCGTCTAATGATCAAAATACAATTAGAAAAACAATATTATTCATTTTTGTGATTTTTTTTATACAATTAAAATTAGCATAAAACATTATTTTGTTTGAATTTTAATTGAAAATAAAAAATTGAAATGTTTCAAACTCAAAATGAAAATTATTTCAATTATTTTGGCTCCTGCAAAATACACCATCTTTCTCCAAAGCAGCAAGTGTTGGTAGGGAATGGGCTTTCTATCAGCTATAATAATTATTGAACTTTTTTTATATGAGGAGTTAGGGACATTATGAGAGAGATAATGATACATATAAAATATATGATATATATTTATGCACCTATTTATTATTTATTTAATACAATTAACACCCACAAGGAGTAGAAGTACAGTAAGTTTTATAAACTTAACAAAATCAAAACAATAAAAAAGATTACAACTGAAATAATCAATTAAATACCAACATTTTTAACTTGGCGGCTGAATTAAAATTAATAAATTCATTATACGACTTAGCAAGCAACATACTCGTAATTGACTTCCATTTACATAATATAACTCTAAAAGGGACATGAAAGTTGGATTTATTTTTAGATTTAAAGCAGGGACTATAAAACCTATATTGTAAGATGAGAACTCAGGAAAATCGATTATGCAGTTTATTAATTTGTACACGAACATTACATCAAAATACTTCCGACCAGTAATTAACGATATACAATCAATTCGGTTTGTATTATCAGAGGAGGATATAGCCCATTTTATAACTAAACATAGGTATGCATGAACCTCCTTTGAAATTGTTCAAGCTTTCAATTTGATCAATAAAAAACTGGTTCTAGACCACAGAACCAAGTTCCTAACTGGACCTTACCAATGCACAGTAAAATGCAATCAAACATTTAGAATCTTCAAATTCAGCATGATTCCTTTTTAAAAAGCCAATTACCTACCCTTTATTGTATATAAAATATAAAGTACCCGTGAATGAACCATAATTAAATATATTTAATTAAAGCTTTTAACAATAATTGCAACGATTTCACAACTATACGCTGTTAATAATTTATAGTTTTACAATAATTGTTTATGCGTTTTATTACCGCCACACAGATAAACGCAATCCGATTCTTAGTTGCTTTAAGTCGTCGCCGCGCTCGTGGCTATCTTGCTGGATTGTTTTTTTATTATTTGGCCCGCGCTTCATACCAATTCCGGTTGCTCATCAGTTTATATTAATTATGTTTTTTATGATTTCTATCGTCGTCGTAGGTGTCGATTTCTGGATTCAATGCTAGGTGCCTTCACCCAACCGTCAACACCGCACACCATCATCGTCTTTACCTTCATCACCACCCCCATGGAATCACCGGCATCACGTATTTTACAGTATTATTATTTAATATTTTTGTACTTTTTTCCCATTCGCTGAATGCTTTTCAGCATTCAACATTCAGCTTCCTTTTGTGCCTCATTGCATACGGATCGTCATAATATTATTATTCTGTATCTTGTCATTATTCGTTGTTTTACGTTGTAATCTAATAATATAGAAGTCCATCAATGAGGCAAACGTAAATATTGAGTTATTTTTTTCAAGACAAGACAACTCTCACGTCTTCCAAATCTATACTATGGTTTACTTTATATCGAGTATCCCGAACAACAATGCATTTTTTAGAGATTCGCGACTTCTGTGTATACAACGTTGTTGGTTAATACTCGATTGTCATTAGTTAAATGCCTTCGTCCCTTATGTTTTGAATAATACAATCACAGCCCATTAAAAGAATTAACCCTACTTGCTGCTACAAATAATTAACAGTAATAAAGTACAAACTCTATCGAATGTTTGTCCCAGTAACTTATTAACTATTATTGCAATAATAAGAATGTCTGGAAACTGTGTTCTTTGAAAATCTAATGGTAAAATGGTGCCCGAATAATTAAAATTTATACGTGGACCTAAATTCGTATACTACTATCATACAAATTAAACAACAATTACCATAATAATTACATTGGAGTAAACAATATACACATTAAATGTATATAATTTATATTCCTGAGTAACTTAACATACTGTCATAATTTAAATATGTTTAATGTGAAAGCCGTTTAAAATATTTAATCATAACATGTTTAACACACGTGTTCTGCATTGGTGTTCAGGTCTGCGAAGACGGAGAGATCAGTTTACTTGCATTCTTCAAACCTTCCACATATACCAGTCTAAACACTGAAACGTTGATGAGACACGAAGTCACCGCCGACGAAACGGTAGCTGAAGTTCATCAGCTCCTGTTCGATCCGTTAATCGGTCGGCAAAACTACTATCGATCGACATTGCAAGTGTATCGTAAATTGCGCTCATCTAACTGGCATTCCGGCCGACACCGCAAAACATCCGGAATATTCAACCGACAATGTCGCGTCAACCCTCGAATTGATAAAGTCCCGTCGGAAAATTAAAATATCGTTCTTTTCATGATCACCACTTCTTGACTCCCTTCCTCCCGAAGTGCTCGCTTAGGAAACGCCTTTTCGAGAAATTGGAGACGAGCGGACGCCCAATGAACCTAACCCTTCATTTGAACGAATCCACCACTCTCGATTGCTGTTTCCAACAGCCCGAGGTAGCCGTCCGTGACGCTCCTGCCCGGGCTTCGGCAGTCAGTCCTGGTCCCGTTCTCCTCGATAATGTAAACATTAATATAAAACAATATAGAAATAATAACGTCGTGTCATTATCAGCAGTAAGCATCAATTATTGATTATTTACGAGACGTTGAGTTCATACTCATATCGTTCGTATCGTTTCTTAATATCAAAGTATATAATACCATCAATTAACCACCAATTTTGATATCAAAAATTGACAAATTATTTTAGCTCTCAGTGTTATAAATACGTTATTTTAAAAAATTAATATCTATAGGTACTTAAATCAATTATATTGTGTAGCTATACAATATATTTTATTGCGGTCGTCGTACTCTACGTCTACTCGGCCGCAGACTTTCAAAAAAAAAAAAGGTCGTCGTTCAAATCCACGTATATCAATTATTCCATAGTTTTCTCAAAAATAAACTCTTCAATACAGTACACATATATCTAAAATCACATTATGGTTTAGAACTGTACAGTTAATCACTTTTAATCAAAGTCACAAAATCATAAAAATAAAACTTTCGGGATTATCCACAAATTGCTACCTATATTAGTCGTTTCTCATTTCTCCAGATAAAATACGCTTATGATTTTTATTTTATAAATATTAGTAACAAGTTAATAACATTTAGTGTACCTACGACTCGCGTCTCTTATCGACTTTGCGTATAATTCAACAAGAATTTATAGTAAAAAAATTCACATAATGAACGATTTGATACAAGTTTACAGTAACGATAAAGGTACGCAATCAATAATTTACCAAACGTATACATAAAGTAATAAGGTACGTACAGACTTTTTCATAAAAATAAAAATTCAGGGGACTTAGTTTGGCGTTGCAATATTATATTGTGTAGTATTGTACAAAAATTATAAAATTTTATATATTGAATAATTTTTATTTTTATTAATTTTTTTTTCCAAATTTCCAATGGATTAATATATGCAAAAAATGGCAAATTTATGCGACGCAAAAAAAGAAATGAGTGCACGTGAAAAACTAAAATATTTATTTTTATTTTATTTTAATGATAAAAAACAACACTATATTATCTATATAATATTTTTCAAAATTGAGTGGCAGGCTCCACAAAAAAAAAAAGTGATGCATAACATCAGAAAAATTTGCCACCCCTGATGTATATAATTGAGGCCTAAGAAAAACAAATAAAATATTGTGTCAAATAACGATCTTCAAAAACTGGATAAGTCACTCTGCAACTACGTATAGTTATGGGTGTCGTGTAACTCGTCATAGACTAGGAAACTGAAATTAACGTGTTAAATTTGAATTGAATAATAAATACTAAGCTAGGTACAATGAAAAATCATTTTGAATGGAGTCGTTCAGTCAACTTATATTTTTAAAAATATCATATATTATTTATTTATTTATATTGATGTTATTAATTTATTTCTTTATTAGTAATACGGTAAGTTGAACTAATTTTAGCTAAACACAATTACATATTATAACAGGAGTGGCCAACACGAATATGTTCGTGAGCCACACATGGATAAATATAATGATATTAAAATCCAAAATGTTTATAAATACATTATATATAATTAAAAAAAAAATTTAATTAATTATAATTATAGTTACATTTTTGTTTTTGTTAATAAGACGCGAGCCGCAAGCCGGCCTTCTGACAATATAATATTATATATAATAATATTTCCTATAATATGAATAGCTGTTATTGAATTTAATCTAAATATTTTGAAACTATTGCATTGTATACTAATATAGTAAATAATAATTTACGTAATGGTGGAAGGAAAATTTCTGATCCCTACGAATTTTTTTTTTAAAATTCAATAGTATATTACTGAAATGGTTTTATTCATCTAAGTTTATAAAAAAATTGAAATTGAAATATTTATAAAAAAAATGTTGTAAATATTTAGTCGGTCTGTTTGCGCTTAGAATGGTTTTTCATTATTTATTCATTGATTTATAATGCCCCAAGGATAAAAGCTGCAGTTACATTTACAACATTTACTATAAGCAATAATATATACGTACCTAACGGCTAACATATAAATAAACAGCTTATTTGATTAATCATTGAATTCAAATTTAGTACATCCCTTACCGGTGTCCTAATCAATTCCTATGTTAAAACACAACACTATAATTTTAAATAACGGAGAAAATTACCAGGTTTTTTAAAATTACAATTTTAGAAAAAATCTTAACAATTAATAATTGTATATAACAAAATAGTTCAGCACATATGATTTTCATAAAAAAGAAGTTAAAAATTAAAAGTATAATAATTATTATTAATAGTATAGTAAAAATCTATTAAGAAACAATATGATTATGGCTTGAGTTGTAATCATGAACAGAAAACTTCAGTTCAATAATATAAATGAAATCTTAAACCAATGTTTATTGCAAATAATTAATTGTTATACGTTATACAATATGAAAATCGTCAAATTATATATTGAAAAATATTTTAAGTATTTAGTTTGCATAATTTTTTTTACGCTTTTTGCAATGATGAAATGCTTGAATGATGTTTCAGATAAAATAAAACAATGTAACATTATTATGAAATACCATGATTGAAATAATTAATATTTAAATTGCTTTTAATTGAAATGAAACCAAGTGATAATACAAGGGAAAACCCTATCCATCGAGCTCATAATTTATTTATCTCGAATATTATTATGATGGTATATGGTGATTGTCTCCAGCAATATTCCAAGTATGTTCACATACACAATTTTGAGTATAAGATTTCAAATATTCAATCAATTTGATACTATCAAATATTCGGTATGGTAAAATAATTGAGAAATGGTGGAAGAGGTTAATAGGATGTAAAATACCGTAAAATGGTATTCTGTGATGGTTTATTTATTTATTCTATTGACAGAGGTTATATTTATGGGCTGACAACGAAAACGATTCACAACAAAAAGTGGGGCTCTTTAAATCGGGTTCTTGACGTCGAATAACTACAGCTATTGTTGTAGTCACAAAAACGAATTGCGTGTTCCTGATTCGGAACGGTTTGAAAATTTGGCTCAATCCTCAATCGGCGATGATCATACGGAAGATTTGATTTTACCATCTCGTTTACCGACGTTTTGTTCAGTCCTTAGCGCCCGCCTAAGACGATATTGGTTCGTGGTATCAAATAATTTTAGGATTTAATTTTTTTTTTTTTTATGATAAACTGTCGGCTAAATTTTTAAAATTTCCAAAATATTCAGTTGATATTATTTTTAAATTCACCGATAGTCTTTGGAAAAATTAATCGTTAAAAGTCCACCGTGTCTAAAAATACATTATTGAATTTTAGATTTTGAACGGAGCGAATTTTATATTTTAATGGTATGTGTGTGTGTCTGAAGACACTCCTTATAGTGGAAAAAATATTTTGATTTTCAACTTCATTATATTTTCTGGTAGAAAAGTGAATTTACTTGGTATTTTTTTTTTTTTTTTTTTTGAAGGGGGGCAACATTTCCAGTTGTTTTCTTAATAATTGGGATAAACAAAATAAAAAAAAAAATTGGATGAAAATGAATTGTCGCGCAAAACCGTTCAAGATATTTTATTTTAATAATTTTACCGTAATAAATATTTAAATGATAATAGTGAATAATTGGTCTTCGATAGGTATATTAACGACTAGAAGTAGTTTGGATAAAATATATAATTTTCAAAAAATATTTCGTTCAATAACCTGAGAATTCAATAAACGTCAATATCCGTGATTAAAACACCAATGGTTATTATGAATTGATATTAATTAATAGTGATTGTGATTACTGATTATAGGTACATATAACAATAAGTATTTTTCACTATACCTCATATATGATATAATTCAGATATTATACTATGCTAAAATAATGAGTTTGGTTTTATTTGTCACAAAATTAATATTTTAAAGAAAATATTTATCAATTTGTTTTGATACTTAACCAAATCGTATATTATGATATTTGAAATTAGTAGTATAATATAATACACAAAATCATATATTTTCAAATCTACAAAATATATCAATAACGTATTGTTATTATTATTATTGGCACTTTACCAAATAACGTTAACTGCGTAAAAGTCTAAATTGCCTTGGAAAATATTTCTTATGTTTGGTGTAAATAAAAATCAATTATTTTTCTATTTCTAAAAGTTTCTGCTGTGATAATTTTTCCGAACCAATGAACTTCTGGTATGACTTTCATGAAATACGAAACAGGTGTCGCCAATAGTATGATATTAAGCTTGGTTTTACTTTATTATAGGCTAGAGACAACTTTAATTGTATTTACTGATATAATAGCACCAGCCACCAAACACATTTCTCGAACCTCTTTAATATCGCTTAAACCATTAAGATAAAAATATAAAACTATATCTATTTATTTATTAATGAATATGTGTCCAAAGATTTGGACTCGGAACAGTTATTTTTCAATCAACACTTACAAAGAAAATAAAAATACAACACAATATGTGCTTATTCCAATATCAAATAGGTGACATTTACAATTAAATCAGTGATTTTAAACTGATTAAGTTATCATGGAAAAATCAAAATTATTTAATGAATTTCCTGCAATTGACGTTTTGTCGATTGGTACAAATAGACGGTACTTTTGATGGTATTATAGTTTGAGGGACGATTAAATATTTACGGCCAGGTAATTTAGGGACAAATAATGTAGATTAATGAATTCAGTAATTTGTTGAACTACAACACATTGTGTAAATTTCTCCTTTTTCCATGCAGCTTGCCATTCCAAACTCACCCGCTAGTTGCTCAAGTGATACGCCGGTTTTGTTGGTTTTAAATGCAAGTACTCGCAAAAATATATTCTGAACGCATTCAGTTTTATTTATTTAACATTTTGACATTAGTTCAATTTTATTATTCTTGGTGACTTGACACCTTAAACGCATATTACGGTATTGTATACTATACAATGCACACACACAATAACATTTTCAAATACAATGTTTTCGACAAAAATTAATTCAACCTACCATATTTTTTATGGTTAAATAAATGCATTTAATAGCTTTATAAATAATTTTATATATCATAAAAACAAATTAATATATTTAGTAATGTGTGGCCTGACAGAACGTCTTCGATCAGTTCGTTTTACGTATGTAATGATTTATCATCGTATTCGAATTTAACACTTATTATTTATCTTTTCACTGCTTATTTAATGGTGATGTACCCTTGACACCTTTTTTTATAGCAGAGTGAGTTCTCTGATATTTTTTAATTATTGTTTTAAATCTTGTTAACTAATAAAACAAATCACAGTTATCAAGTGCAACATTATTAATAATATAGCACTTATTATTATTTTTAAAATACTCTGATTTATTGCAAAGAAATTTCTCTAGCAGAACAGTTTTATATTTTTTTTTTCATTTTTTCATTTTTTTTTTTTTTCATTATAGGTGCTGTTTATAAAATAAACACAAAATTAATTAAATACTCACTTAACCCTAAAATGTAGGAAGTAAATAATGGAGTTAAAATGACTACAGTTTTACATTTTATATGAATATAATTAATGTGTTAATTAATTATTAAGAATTAAAATTTATTTTCAATATTCGTTATCGTATCTACCAATAAATCTCTGACTAACTATTAATTATTAATGAATTCACAAACTTCAAATTATAAGTAATCCCTTGATATATGAACACAGATAAATAATTGAAAGGTCTGAGTACCAGTTTTTATATTACTTCTATTAAAACGAGCTCATTGTTTAATAAATAAGTAAATAGTTTAAGACATACGCTGAGTTGTACTAAGATAAAAATAAATTAATTAAAAAGTGTATAAGTTAAAAATATTAAAAATTAGATGTATTAAAAATGTTGTAATATATATATATAATATATGATTTATTTATTAAAATAAGACGAACAAATTTCTAACTCGTATATGACCATATACAGATACAGTGATGCTATGATGGCAAGTGGAAAATTTCCTCCTATTCAGCCTCAAGCAGTTCGCATCACACATTTACATAATTTCATATATTTTATTAAACTATTTAAAATGTTAATCTAATAATTTGTTCATGTAAGTATCTGATTAAATTAGTTTATAAAATGTAATTAAAAATAATAAAATCTTTATTTATGTTTTCATGTACATGGATCCTGGACATTTTTAATAAATATAAATAATATAAATTTAAAATTATTGAAAAGGTCCTCACACATTAAAGCGGTGGCGGTGGCGGTGGTGATAGCGGTATCGCTTACTCGTTCACATTGAAGTGGTAACGGGAGTGGACTTTTGAATATAGTAGTGGCGTATTAATGGGGGGGGATATGGGGAATAGATCCCTCTTGGTCTCTTATTTGTTACTTTTTTATAATATTGTGATGTCGATGGTAAGTGAATTACCTTCTCCCATTAGGGAAATTAAATGTTTGCTAACATATATCTCCCCCCCCCATGACAAAATCCCAAACACGCTATTGGAATATAATATTAACTATTCATATAAACTATATATCAGAGCCGTCAAAAAGAGTGTGTAGAAGATGCCCCTCCCCCAAGTGTACAATATGAATATGTCAGTTGACACACTCAGACATATGTATATGTTTTTTTTTTAATTGAAAATTTTAAATTATTTTATAAATATTACGAATTATGAAAATAATTATAACGATAATTTTATAATTATATGTAGGTATATAAGGTATAATTTTTTTTTACACAAACTGATATTAGTCCACTATTTTATTTTTATTATTATTAATTTTATAAGTGCAGTACGTAAGTATATAATTTTTTGAAACATTTAACATGATTTAAACATTAAATGTTTTAAACATTTAAATTTAATTTATATTGTTTTTATATATTTTAATATTTTTAATATAATTTTAAAATATAAAATATATATTTAATAATAGCGGTTTTTTACCGCCGCGTTATCGCCATCGATTTTCGATCTGATGTGTGGACTCTCATAAGAACTGGCGTGTTCTATTTAACCGCCTCCGCTACCGCACTAGTGTGTGGAGACCTTATATTTTTATTTATTGTTTTTTTTTTTTTTAATTTTTAATACAACACGGTTTTTTAATGATAATTTAACAACAAGTATAAATGATGGATTTGATACACATATAATATTTAAAAATATACAACGTAAATATTTGTGTTGTGTACATTTAAATCAATGCCTCTCCCAAATCCACTCAAATATTTGTTTTGCATCAATCCCTGTATAATATGATCATATGAGATATAACTAAAAAACATAAAATATACGAAAATTCATTGTTTAAGTACAATACACTAACGTTTCACATACAATCACGGACGTTCTATAAATAATCTTACGAATGTTCCAAATAACCGCCTACAACATACACGTGTACACATCACTACATCTGCAGGCATTACAAATTAAATACAAAAATCTTACAAAAAGAATCATAACCAGAAATTGTGTCAAATTGAGCTTATGTTGAGGAGTGCAATAAGAAAACTCGCATTAGCTAGTTTGTAGGCTGGCTACCGTTCTACCAATGTGCTCTCGATTGTCAATCGGCCCCTAACGGGTTACGCAGTCATGTTGATGATTTGCCTTTGTAATAAAATATCTAAGTTTAAGCATTTACGGCGTTCAATTAAACATATATATATATTCATTGTCTACAACTAATTATTATTCACTGGCGCGGCGCGACATAATTACTATTATAGAGTTATGTACTTGATGTTTTTGAACATTTTCAAGGTAACTTTGGATTGAAACACTGGTCGTAGACTGATGCACACCGAGAATAAAAGTTACAATTATACATCCTAGAAATAAACGTTCATAAACGGCGTTTGATTAGCCTGCATAAGTTGACCGCGTCGCTTAAAAATGTGGTACAAAGCATATTTCAACATCACATATCATTATTATTTATTTTCTAATGAATATAGAACAATAAGCTTATCATGTATACAAACCTATTCAATTTAAATAATAATATTCAGTGGTACGTATACGCGGGTTTACGGCGTATTACCCGTCAACAGATTTTCTAGTTTCGGAGTATACTTAATGTAAAATATCATATTACTAGTATACGCTCCTAAAATAACTCGAAAACTAAATAAAACTTATTTAATAGTTCATAGGAAAAAATTGTTACGATGTTTTAATGAATTATTTATTTTATTTATCAGTATACGCTGTAATTAATGTATTTTAAATTCAATTTAATAAATAACAATTTAAAAAATATATGTTATTAAAATATATAATATGGAATTTGGACACTCAGCCAATGGTTCTAGCTTCTTATGGCTGTAGGGTAAACTTGGATTGTAATAGTCTTCAAAATACTATTATAGAGCTTACAAATTACATTAAAACATTTCCCTGTTCAACTGCAGATGGTAAAAGAAGTTTTAGCCTTTTAAATATAATATTCACTGATCTCAGAAATAAGTTAATAATATCAAATATTGCAAGCTTAATGCTTTTAAATTTAAGCGGGCCACCCCTGAATCTATGGAACCCAAAAAAATATGTTAAGTTGTATATAATTAGTCAACATAGATAAGCTGATGATACTAGAACAAAGATATTGAAAACTGATAAACCCAATATTTAATACGAAAAATCTTTGTGGAAAATTCTATAGATTGTATATTAATATTATTATTTAACATATTGTTTTATTTTATATTTATTGTTATTGAGGTTTATTTATTTATTAATTGATTATAAAACTATGAACAGTAATGATACTCAAAAAAAAAAAAAAATTAATTTAAAAATCGTTTATTGTTTGAAAATTTAAACATTGTGATAATGTTGAACAAAAATATGTGATATTATATGATTACAATGTTTGTGAACGAGCGGACATTGATAACAGCCATTAATTTTATAGTAATATATTAGAAGTTATAAACATACAAGGTATTAAGTTAATTTTTTTTAGCATAACGAGAACATTTTTTTTTTTTTTGGTTTAGTATACATATTTTATTATTGCGTATACTCATAAATATATTTACCAATACACCACTGAACTAATATTGTAATAATACCGCGAGCACGCAGTATCACTATACACTGGATATCTGTGGCGGTTAGCAAAAACGCGTAATTACACATCTTACATAGGTAATAATAATATAATCACAATAAACAATAAACAATAATACAATAAACGAATAGGGTAAAAACGTAAATTATAATATTAATTATGTAAAGTATCCAACAAAATATTGATGGTACCGTTCGGACCTCCCAACTCGTATTATAACTGTTAACGCATTATTTTAATATTTCCTGTCTATTTCACCGATTAATACGTCATGTCATACGTCATAAATTCCACCGTGGTAGGTATTCTTTCACTATATCTACAAATGAAATAATATAAAACACCACACACTTCGTGCAATTTCATTTACTCATCATCGACCTCCCAAATTGACCCATTTTACATTCCATTCTCACATTTTATCTGGACTACATACCTATCGAACCTGCACAGCTTCTATTCCTTTTTATTTTATTATTTTTTACTTAACTAACTACGACATTTGAGGCAAAAAATGGGAGAATAAAACTGGCAATACCTATGTGAAGTACAAAAACGTGTAGTGTGAAAGGAAGTTAGCGTAGCGACAAAAAATCTCAAAATGTTATAGAATCAGAACGATAAGTAAATATAATTGTGTTTATACTCCAAATATATTATACATAAGTAGGTTATCTGAGCATAAGAACGAAAAAATCGAGAATCGACAAAAAAATCAAAAATCAACTAAAAGCAACAAAAGAGCATTTCGCGTCGACAAAACTAAAATAAAATTTTTAAGTATATTCTATTATTTCACCCTTCACATCATAGTTTTAAATCAGAAAATATTTCTATTTTAATAGATTTAATAACTTGTGTAAAAACCATGATATAAATAAATAATATACTAATGTAGGTATATCCAATTTTTTACTTTTACTTAGAGGTATCATATTCATACAAATTATATACAACAAACAACGTATCTAACTGTTAAATATTTAATTATATTGTGGTTATAACTACGGATTTGTAAATTGTAAGTTTTAGAATAGATTATCATAAAATCAGATAGATTATTTAAAAAAATATATATTATTTGAGTATATATATTTTCTATTTTTAACGAAAACTTAAACACCAAATCCTTCACTATGTAAAGAAATTAACTAAACATGTATAATATAATATATACATATACCTATAATATACATATTTTAATCCTGTAAGAAACTTAATAGGTATAAATATAATATGTAATGCGATCAGCCAAAATATTGCGTCTTGTATAGTGTCAAATTTTAATGAACAAGGATATATATAAATAATGATACTGTATTTTACAGTATTTTGTGACTAGCCTATCTAGTTCAAAATTACTTTCGTTACGCGAAAGGGTAAAAGTACATAAATAGTAAAAAAAATACATAAAGTTATCATAAAACTCCCTCCAATTTTATAAAAAAAAAAACCTTAACAGTGATCGTGCCTTGTATAACAATTTAATTTTCCGTGATTACCTACATAGCACTTTAATTTTAAAAATAAAATTATGTACCTATCAACTTTTTATAACTTTCCCAAGAAAATTAGATACCTACGTTTTTAAAATAACCATTATCACATCTCATATTTAACGACATATTATATATAATTTTCCAAGATGTAACATTTCTTACGCATATATTCTATAATAATTTTATATTTTGTATTAACAACAAACGGTTATTGTCTATATAAATAAATCAGCTATATCTACTTACCAAAACATTAAATCTTACTTAATTTTCACAAAAATTACATTTTTATTGTTTAAAATAATAAATACATAATAATTTTATATTATAAGGATGAAATTATTACAATAATAGTTGAAATAATTGTCACGAGTGACATACCTAACGATAGAAAACTTAGATAACAAGAGAGTAGACAACCAAGTGAACGTATTCCTTGGATTGGCTGTTATCACTGATATGAAATATGGTTGCTATCTATTCAATTTTCCTCTCTCTTATTATCTAAGCTCTCTGCTTAACAGTATACATAGTGATCCATTTAACGTAAGACACTCATTATTTCAAAAAGTATTAACATTTTTCAAATTTCTCTTTTTGGAATATCAAAATTCCATAATATTTCAAAATTTTTTATACTTTTTTTTATAACGAAATTTATTTTTTTAGGTGAAACTACGAACAAATTTTGATTTTTTAATAGTAACCTATGTATAAAATTTCAAATATTTATAAAACTAATTTTTTTTTATGAATTTTCATATTAGAATTTTAATTTTTGAATATTTCGTTGGTGAGATATAGTTCCTCAAAGTTGGGTGTTTTTTTGGAAGTGCTATAGTATTTTTCGTTTGTAGTATTTACCAGTAGGTAAACATCTGTACATTCGTCCAAGTTAAAAGATAACCATAGAACGTACCTATAATAAATATTTATTGTCCTACTAATTGAATCACCATTAACTACTATCATACCCATTTACAGCTATTTAGTTAATTGCAGCGCTTAATCATAGGGAAATATCTTTATAAGTTATAATAATAAGTAACTACTGATAAGCATAAACATAGTTCGTGTTGAAAGCCGATAGGACAAATGTCAATTATGAAGTATTAAACACTAAACTAGTTAAGTACCTAAACTGACTACTATTTTGATGCAGCCACAGATAATAATATGAAAATAATAATAATTTTCATGTAATCTATGATAAAATCTCATTCGGTCATACCGCAGAATAAATTAAATTAAATTTATATTGTAATCAATGGTCACTCTTTCAAGTTATCCTTACATTTTTTCATTATTTTATAATTTTGTATGATTAATAATCGTGTAAATTCCGTTATAATTTAATGCTTATGAATTAAAATTCTAATGAAAATAAGAAGGTATTTTTATATCTCAATAATAATTTTTAAATTTAATAACTATTATGTCAAAATGTGCTTTTTGAAATATTGTATTTTTAATATATTTTACTTATAAATAATTCACTTTAAAATATACTCTAATACCGGTATTATACATAAAGATAGGGTAGCTACTTCTTAGGGGTAGTTACTTCTTATGCAACATTTTTTGGTAAGATTTTTTTGAAATTAAATAGTTTAAAATCAAAGAATAATTTTTAACATCACCTAATAATTTTCAATATATCTTTCTTTCGATCAAATCTGTTATTCTATACAATATTCAGTTTTTATTTAAATATTGTATACTTATGGATTATTTTAATTTTCTAATGTGTTGCTTGTAAAGAAAATGTGACACATAATTACACAGCAAAAAAAATCCTTTGTTAAAGAATGATAATTTACTGTTTAATTACAAGCAAACACGGTTATGAAATAAAACAAGCGGAACAATAACAAGTATTTTATTATACATTGAAAAATAACATAATTTTATATTCAAGTGATATCATATTACAATATTATACAAACACTTAAGACGATTTGGATACCATCTATAAGAATATACTATTTTAATCATTCCTATTCCAAAGTATTTGGCGCGTATTTTGGCGGTATTCTAAAATTATCTACATTTTATTACAAATATATCTACCCAGATTTAAATTTGTTACCTTAAACTAAAATTTCCAAAATGTACATTAGTTTAGTGGAAAATAAAAATACTTCATTTTCATAATGTATTTTAATCATTAGAATAATAAATTAAGTATGTATAAATATTTTTAATTTAAAACATTTTTATTTTAGTTAGTTAATATGTAACTAATCAAAATAAACTTAACACATATAAAACATACAACTGATTTTAAAATACACTTTGAATATATTACACTGGGAGGTGATACACATTTTTATTCAAAATTTTATTGGAGGACAATATAAAATTTCATAATAATGGATAATCCAATGAAATCAATAGTGACTACATCTACTTTCGTCAAATTTTTAAATGATAACTTATTTTATATACTTAAAGTGTATTTATAAATATTGAATTACCTATTTTTATGATAACTTTTTCTTATAAATAGGACTAGAGGTTTTTTTTGACTCCATAATTTTTTATTATTTTTTATGTTCAAACAATAATTTTATGTTATACCTAATATAACATTAGAATCTTGAAAAGAAACTAATAAGTAATAAAGTTAAAATTCGGGATATATAAAATGTACATATTTTAGTTCAAAAATTAATTACCATATTTCAAATGGCAATTATAACATAACACTTAAAAAATAAATAAGTGATGCAGTTAAGATTAAAGATATTTACAAAAATACAGATTTAAAAGTAACAATTATAATTTCTTTAATGTTAAAAATCTCTAGCCCTATTTATAAATTGTACTCTAGAATTATTAATATAATATGCACTTTAATTTTTATGAAATTTATTTAATATTTTTGATATGTTGAATTTTGATATTTTTTTATTAGTTTTGGTCTTATCCAAATTTTTCTATATTTAACATTAAGGAAATTTAGACTAATTCTATTAAGGATATCAATTATAAATGTGTTCATTATCTTTGAAAAATTAATAGTAAATTAAAGTAATTTTTTTGGTCATCTAAGATTATTCAGTCTATTCACACAGAAGTTAGAAAAAAATGAATTAAATTAATATGCTAAGAATTTAGTAATGTAAAAATATAAGAAAAAAATAATAAAAAATGTATATAAGTGTTAGTATTTTAAATACTTTTTGCTTATTTTTTTATATCTACCATTTTTAATTCAATAATATAATATATATACGTAGATGAATATGCGTGTAAGTCTTAAAATCCAATATAATATCTTAATAAAATAATGCAAATTGCAATAATCTTGATTTTCATTTATACATTATAAATATATCGCTATGAAATTTTTAAACTAGGGATTTTGTTTTCTGTAATTCATTTATCTATATTATACTTTAAAATTGTTTATGTAATAAGTTCAAACTACGATATTATTTTAATTTTTATTTTCTACATTCATTATAACTAACATGTTATTATATGTTTATAGAACAAACTATAGTAGGTACCACTAAGACTTCTGGGCGATTGATTGTATACACATCAGAATATAAAATGTACATATTGTACGTGTAAGTCGCCATTAAATAATCTTAGTATTTTACATTGCTGTCTTAAAAATGTTTACATCTAGTACTTTACAACAAAATGATTAATTATACTAAACTCGTGACTCGTGGTGCTTAACCTAACATGATGGGTGTCTGAAAGTAAATTATTTTATTGGAAACTTATTATTAACGCATGAATAGACCATTGATTTTCTCCCTTTATTTTTTTTTTAACAATGTGTTTATTATAATAAATTGTAACAGCATTAGTAATATTTGAAAAAATATGTTTATGAAATATATCATTAGATAATTAAGAATACATTAGTGAAGTCAGTGGCGGTTTTGGTAGTATTTTTTTTTTTGCTAAGGCGACTTATAATATCAACCCTCCTCTTCATAAAAAAAAATTAGACTTCATAATAAATGATTTAACGAACCAACAAAAGCGACGATTCGAACAAGACAAAAATATAAATAAATATTTCAACGGTTACTTAGTTTTTATAGCTGGCCCCGGCTATGACAATAACAACTGATAAATGCGATAATGTGTTTTGATATTGAACGTGCCACAGCTGCGGTATAACCACGATACCACGTTATTTATTTTTACATAAACAGAACAATATAAAACGAGCCTCGCGATGATCATTATACATGCGCAATTCTACTACTTATTTAACAGTCGCGTACATCGCATGTGTATGCAATTTATGTACACAATTGCAAACTCCGAGGCGACTTTGGACGGCGTGTCTCTGACGTCATCGGAACAAAGCTGCTGTCTACCGGCATTTGTTTACGTAATAATTGTTTCGTGCATTTCTCATCGGTTTGTCGCTATTTTTGGTAATAAACCATATAATAAAATGATAATTCATATTATAAAATTTTGTATAGAGAAATTTTTTTCTTAAATACAATTATAAATACGTTAATAATTATTAGAAAAATATGTGCTATCGGTGAACCAAAAAGTATAACTTTTTGAGTATCAATTACTTCAAAATTTTAGGTGAGGCGCCGCTTCATTTGCCTCACCCTCAAAACCGCCACTCAGTGAAGTATTAAACAATTTAAACTTCAGACATGTATAATATTATTATGTAGTATATCCAGGCTACGTATGTACTAGACAATAATCTATACTAATAAACGTTAATTCGTAAATAGATCTAATATTTAATAGCATATAAAGTTGAAGTCGTTGTTTTGATAAACATGAAAATTATTTAATTTATCTAATATTAAGAACATTGTAATTATTATAAACACTTAGTATTGTAATAGTATACTATTATAATTATTAATCAGTATAGCCTTAATATATGATAAAAAAAAAGGTACAAGGGGTGCCAATTCATTATCAAAATCAAATGTAGGTACTTAGTACATAATATTCAATGTATATGTATTCAAATAATATTCAAACTAATCATGAAAAATTGAACTTGTATTATTATTTATTTTATAAGGTAACGACTAATGGATTAAACGGAACCCGACAAATGATTATTTTAAAACAAGGTGTGGGCATTTTTAAAATTTGTTAACTAACTACTCACTACTGTCTGTCTATCTAGTAGTGATGTTAAAAAGTAGCAGTCACTGCTACTTTTCACTGCGACTTGCCATGTAACAGTAACAGTGTCTGCTACTAACACATAAAATAGCAGTGATCTGATCACACTGTCGTTATCTGTTATCACGGTAAAACTGTGAAACTGTTAAACTTGTTAAACGGTGAAAAATACAAGCATATTTTATATTGTGTATAGTTTCTTATCATCTAACGGTCATGGTTCTTAAAATCATCATCAGGTGTAAAAAAACACCCAAACTTTAAAATAAAATAAAATGAATTAATTATAATTAAAATTGAAATTGGATCATTTTAAAATAATCCTCCAGAAAAAGACTACTGTTAATTTATTTATATTGATATTTATAAGGAATATTTAATAACTATGAATTGTTTATATGAGGACAAATGTACAACATAGCAAATTTACGTTCAGTAATTCAAGTGTAGTATTATTAGATTATTACATGAAACTTAATTATTTTCGAACTCAAAAGGAAGAACATTATCTGTGTCTTCTCGTCGGTTTTTTACGATATTTTAATTTATAAGCGTTGTGTAAAATATTTCAATTTTAAAAAGCTTCTAGCTCGCTTATTAATTAAAATACCGTAAAAAACCGACGAGAACATACAGATAATGTTCTTCTCTTTGAGTTTGATAATAGGTAAGTTCACTCTAATATTAAAGCTAACAATGTAACAACACTACGTAAATGAGACGAAGACGCAGGGTGTTGAGTCTTCTTAATAATACTTTGTTTTTCTTTATTTATACTCGTCGTAAAATACCTATAACATAATCATATGTTTTTAACATAATATCTCAATAATAATACGATTTATTATCGCAATTCACAGTAAATAATATCACTACTTCTAAAATATAGCAATTAACTGCTACTGCCTAGTGCCTACTACGGTAATTCGTGATTACGGATTAATGGATAAAGTAGCAATCACTACTATTTTCACAGTGATTTTTTTTATCACAATAGTATATTCACAGCGTGATAAATATTTTTCACGGTTTAACATCACTACTATCTAGTGTACTGTTATCAAATTTCAAAATGTAAATGATGATTATCACTTATCACCACTTAAAATAAAATATTATCGTAAGCTAAGATATACTATTCTAGTCCACACTTCAAAGATAGTATTATATGGCATATCTATAAATAAATGAGAACTAAATATTATACTAAATAAAAAGTAACACTAGAAAATTTTTTAGAGTAAAATTTATTTTTACCATAAATATTAATATCTATGGTATTCACAGCCATAGAGGTAATTCATTTTTATGTATAACGATTATATGAGATTTTTGCAAAACTGAAAATTGATACACCATATTTCCTTTATTGTCTAATAATTATTATGTTACGATAACAAATATTTTTAGTCACAGGGAATGATCACACTGCAATGCCTGACCACACCCCCCCCCCCCAGTAGAATATTGTGTTCTGAATATTAGTTAACAATTTGTCTGAATACTCTGATTCAATGATTGAGTAATTGGCCATTGAGGGTAAGTGTAAGCACACACTAAAAGCTTCTCCTACAATCATGTTTTGGCGTGGTTATATCTCGAAAACTACTAAATAGAAATACAAAATTTAAACGCAGCAGTTCTTAAAAAAATAGGTTTATAAATTATTGTTATTAAATATGGGTTTTACCATTAAAAAATTCAAAGTTGATATATATTTATCATAAAAAAAATATATGTATATAGTTTGAAAACATTAATTACTTGTAGATTTCATTAAATCTCAAAATTTTCAAAAAAAAAAAACCAATTTAAAAAAATTAAAACTTTTCAAAATAATAAGTGTCTTACGTTGAATGGAACACTCTGTATATATCCTACGGTACAGCGCTAGTGATCACACCAGCAAATGCGCTGAATACGTGTTAAATTATAATTTATTTATTACTATTATAGATGTACCAATAAAAAAAAAAGAAACAAATTCACTTTGAAGTGTACCGAAAAGACCTTGTTTAGACCAATTGCTACAAGTCGGTTTGCCTAAGCCTTATACTTGTAGTATTTGAATTGAAATGTCATATTATTAAATGAATAGACATAAGTCCTAAATTTTTATACAATAATTTTATTTATCAAGCATTTACAGAACAACGGCACTGTCGGCAATCCCGTCTATTTCAGTACCTTATCCATTTCTATCTTAATTTGACGAGCGTAATCCTTCCTATATAATTAATAAGCTTTTTTCAGTTTCGGGACTGTACTGTCTTGTTTATTATAATTTTCATGATGAATATATCATGAACTGATTCTAATTGTTTTATAAATAATATATTTCCTAAATTTTTACAGCCCATGGTAAACTTACACAATATGTGTTGATGGTAAAATGATTTTAACACAACTTTATTTTATTTTATAATGGACTGTATATTGTATTTCATGAGTGCGGATCAGACAGCTGGTCAGACTACGACTGACTAATACATGTACGATACATAATATTAATATAGATCAATAAGGTACGGATTTTATCGATAATAGTATATAGGTATATAGTGTTTACGCCGTAACAATATGCTTATTAATAATTATTTATAACATAATACGAGTAATACAAATAAACTACGCTGATCTATAATATGTCTAATAAATTGTATAGTAATTATTCCTAAGATCAATAAGTACCAAAACGTCCAAAATAGAGAAACTGAATAGCCTATCATAGATTTTCACTAACAAAAACCCCGTCCCCGTGTAACATGAATAATCAGAAATTCACAACAAATATAGTATTTATCGACAACATTTTTGGCAGGTACACTTTACACATTATACATTATGTAAATACTATATTTATAAATATGCTATATTTATGCTTTATAAACCATTTATTATGAACGTAATACTTTTGCATATTTGACCACGTCAAACAGATTCTTATCCCTTTTCACGTTGGTTACAAGAAAAAGGTACCTAGTGATGGTCTGCTATTTGAATCAAACGCACTTAAGAGATTATCCTACTACCTTGTAATTGTAATATAAAAATTATGTTATGTGGGATAACCTCACACCGTATTTATAATAAAACTTTCAAAATTTCACATTTCATAAAGAACTTTATCAATAATAGCCAAAGCGTTTTTTTTTTTTTTTTGGTAACATAAATGCAATTTAAGTTATTTATTTTTAAACATAATTTTTTTTTTTTGTTTGTTATTAGTTTATTAGACATCATTGAGTAGTGATTTAGACAAAAAAAAAAAAAAAACACAATACAAATTCTTTACAATTCTTCACAATTCATTGTGAAATTGTTTAACTCGACAATACATACTTCTTAGTGAGTAAAATTGACCCATACAAAATTCCATATAAAAGATAATTATTGTAAAATAATTAATTATTATATTACTATTGAATATTGTAATTATTGTTATTCTGGTGAGTGGAGGTGAAAAACATCGTTTCCTGTTCCACTCAACTAGCTCCGGATTAAAATGTACAAAGTTATTGCATATAGGCCCCTTTCACGTCAAATATTTAAAAGGAGATCATTAATAATAATAATAATCAAATATAATAATTTATTATGATACGCATAATTGATATCTGTGATATCAACCCGTTACGCAGCTATTTTGTATCTTATGATAATAATTCAAGCCTATTTGCAATAATTTGTATATTTTTTAAACTATGGGCTAGCTGACGGCCACCTAAGCAACGACAGATTATTATTGCTGTGACACCAATCCTATTTATATTTAGCTTAGAAGCCGGAGAAGCTTTCATCCTCCACAGCACAAATATACCAATCAGCTTTTAAAACATCACTGCCGTTATAATTATAAACGTATTTTAAAAACAATCACTCTTTTAATTTTTCTCGTCTCAGTTATACTTACGAAATAGAAAACAAATCCCAACAATTGATCTAAAATCACATGACAGAGCATACCTATTATAAGAAAAGCAACCATACAAATACTGTAACCCATCTATCACCCACCTTGAAAGTGGCTTAAGAAATTCTGAGTGTTTTCATTTTATATTTTATATCTATTTCGTTCGACCTGTTTAAAATCGTACCTATATATATTATACCACGTATATTTCACTTCCATACATAAGAGGGGGCAGTGAAATATACAAATTAAACCTATATAATGCAACCAATAATTATACTCATAATCTTGAACTCGAGGCATACTTTATGCCTATGGACATTTGAGATTAAGATGAACTCGGTTCGTTAAATATATTTCTATTCGTAGATTATAATAATAATAACATATGTATGTGTTGCGTGTTCCACACCTATGAGTTTTATTCATTACATTAACTGAATTTCAATAGGTATTATGTATATGGTACATCCCTCGATAAAAAAAAAAAAAACTATATACTTAATGTCAGCATTTGAATATTAACGATAAACGGGACTCTCAGGTATAATATATTTTAGTTTATGAAGTGCAACGTTTCAAATATCAATACGGTGCCCGTGACTTGCTAAAATATTATGACTCGTTATCATGTCCTACACATAATTTATTAAAATATATGCATCACACAACTCTCTCTAAAGATTAATTTGAACCGTCAATATAAAGTTAAATATCTTATAAGCCATGTAATTGGAGAACATTATAGTCGTCAATATTTGAAAACATCTGTAGATGTGCCTTCTCTCGCACACACATACATACACACACCACTCGTTTACGCATATAACAAAATATTGTCCGTAGAATAAGAATAAGAATATTACCCAAATAAACAGAACCATAAAAATGAAACGTGAACATTATAGGAAACCCCTAAACTATTCCCGCCGCTTAAGGGATATCGTATACTACGTTCGACCTTTCCGAAATTGGCTGCACCCGTGTTATTACGTGTTGAATACAGATACGTGTAGTGGGTATAGACTTAGATGCGGACACTTAAGTTATGGCTAAATATTGCACAGCAATAAACGGCCGAAACTCATTTTATACCGGTCTTTTAGTTTTCGAGCAGAGGGACGAATGTATAATATTAATTTTTCAATGATGAGTGTTATTATTATTTTTTTGTGTGTCTGGAGACAAATTTTCTAGTGGTATAAATGCTTGGATTATGGACTCTGAGAGTGATTAGTGGCAGATAATTGTATCTATTTGATACTTTGGCGTGTCAAAAATAAATAAATACCCAATATTTAAAAAAAATATCGGGATAAACAAAAACAAGTTTATATGCATATTTTTAACGGATTAATTATATAATAACAAAATTATGAAAGAATTAATGAAATAATGAATGATTAATTTATAACACATACCTACTGTACATAATATTATAAGCTGTTTGATTCGATTATGAAATTATGGTATTACATAAAATTATTATTATTCCTATTGACTCAATATAATCGTGGTTTGAAACGTGGTATTTATTTTAAAGTACATTTATTAGTAGCTACCTAATATCGTCAAATTTTCAGGAGCCTCTAGACCAGGTAGTGCAGTAAATTAAGAGTACACTAGCACATCTAGCCAGTTCCAAATAAATGTAGATCAATTGCACTCAAATGGTTGTCAAGATTTGCACTTAACTTAAAAAAAAAATATATTACATCTCGAAAAAAGTTAATAATTTCTAAAGTAATAAGGTCTTACGTTGAAAGAATTATTCCATATATGACTGTAATACATAAATACACAAATATTATAAACATTATATATATTAACTAAGTTTGCGTATATATAATATTGTACGAATAAATAATATCAATAGAAAGATGTATAAATAATGTTAGTCTTATAATATATTATCCAAATCTAAAAATCTGAGTATGAAAAACTCAATATTTATGAAGATATGCACATTTATAAACAGTGTATACATTTTTATCAGATGTATATATATATTATAGTGCTATTAAGTATTGCCATAAATCATTAAAAACATTAATATGTTTACAATTTTGAGATAAAACGTGGTAAAATGATAAGATATTTAAAATAAGTATCATAAAAATGTGTAATTATTTTTATTAAAACCCACAGTACAAATAAAATAACACAATAGTCAGATAAATATTGTTTTTTTTTAAACACGAAATAAATAATAAATACTACGTATTATTATCGATTAGTGTTTATTTTATTTTAAATGTCAATAATATAATTATTAGTAAAAAAAAATGTATTTGAATTATTAACAAATCAACTCCCGTTAATTTATAGGAAATTTTTCTTGGTATTCTTCTATACTTAGATTTTTTTCTTTGTAATCATCATTCCGTATTTTATAGTTAAATGATTGTTTTTTTTTTTTTTTTTAATTAAATAAAATGTTTATTAGCCTACATTTTATGTTTACATCATTTGGTTACATTTGGTAATTAAAATTTTAGATTCTAAACGGAGCGATAAATGTATTAATTTTACAATGATGTGTGTTTTTTTGTGTCTGTAACCATGTTTAAAGATAGTAAAAGTACTCTGATTTTCTTCATAAGCATATTTTCCGATAGGAAAGTGAGTCTAGTTGGTACTTTGAGGGTTAAAAGTAAAAAATTCCTCATAGTTTTCAAACGTCGGGAAAAATAACAAAAAAAAAAATTAAGGAAAAAACGAGTTTTTAAGCAAAGCCAATTTTCAACAAAATTGATTATGTTTTTTGGTGTAACACCAAAAGTAATCATACTAGATATATGAAATTTTCACCAAATGTTTATATAAGCATTTTATATACATCATAAAATTTCCAATATACTTTTACTTTTTTTTGTATTATTTATAAGCATAATACATTTTCGGTTTTTTTTTTTATTATTAATGATAAAAATTTCTTCAGTCGGTCAAAAAAGTTGAGTGTCAGTTTCTAATAGTTTTTATAAGTGTCTAAATTTTAAATTTCTAAAAAATATGTAAAAATCATGAAATTTTGCAGTTTCTTTTTGATTAGAAAATTTATAAAAATTGTCTATTTAAATCTAAGATTTTAAAATTCAAATAAAACATAAGATTCTTTATAAGATTTTTTACCTTTCTAAAAAAGAAAATGTTTATCAAAAAGTCAAACTAATTTTTTATAAGCGTTTAAAATTAGAGAATTAGATATTCATCCGTTTCTTCCGGGAACAATTTTCTTATTTTAATGTAATTCAAAAATCGTAGACATTTAAAAATTTCACAAAATGTTTAGATTATCATTTTATATACAAAAAATAAAATAAAAATATTTTGACAATTTTTGAGCTAATTGTAGGCCTAAAAAATTTTTGGTTTTTTCAATTTTTTTTCTTTAAATATAAAAAAAAAAATTCGTTGGGTCAAATTTTTTGAAAAATAAAAACAAGATTTCTCATAAGTTGTTAAAATATTAGATCAAAAATAATAAAAATACGTAGGTACAATTTTTTTTTATAACCATTTAAACTTCGAATTTTGACCGAAATTCATCATCGAACATTTGTAAATTGTATTGTAGTTAAAAATTTATAAAATGTTTACTTTTTATAGCTAAACATTGAAAATTGAAAATAAGGATTTTCGAAAACATTTAATAGTGTAACCAAAAACTTTAAACAAAATATTAAAAATATAATTTTTTATAGACTTTTTAACGAAATTAAATATTTAAAAGAAGAATAACGATGTTATTTATTTTCTTGTAATTTAGAAATATTTTTGAGAGTTCTTGAAACTTTTAAATTATTTTATTATATTTTATACACTCAATTAAATTTTTAAATACAATATTTTCTGAAAAAAATGAATTCAACCTACTATATTATTAATAGTAATAAAATGACTTATTTTAATAGCAATAATATCTTAAAATAGGTACATTTAGTTTTGTAGGTTGAGCGACTGTCTTCGCTCAGTATCGTTTTTCGTGTACAATGATTTATAACATTGAATACAAATTTAACACATCCATGAAAGTGACCGACTTGATATCTACTGTACAGCAAAGTGGTTCCCACTTGCTGATCTTTTTTTTTTTTTTTAAATCAATTTTCATGTTAAAATTGTAGGGTATCGTTGATCAGTGGTCCTATATGTGAGCTATAAGCTGGGTTATCTTGATGAAGTTTGTTATTTTTTTTTTTTCTTGTCCTGGACCGAATACTTTTTTGGGTAAGATGGTGTTTATATTTGATTTTTTCAGGCATTCTGGTATGTGGGACACTATAAATATGTGTATTATAGTAAGTTTACAGAGGTACGTTGTATACATGGGTTCAGGCTCCTTGCATATTATATAGGAATGTGTGAGATTTGAATATCCTATACGTAGTCTGGTGACCATGGTTTCTTTATGTCGTATGAGTGTAATTGCTGGGTCTGACCATTTTTTAGTTAGTGCTTTTATTAATTTGAGTTTGTTATTATGGTTGGTTTGTTTTTCCCATCGATTTTGTCATAGAGAATGATATTTGATTTTAAGGGCATGGATTGCATCATCATATGTTATATGCGGGTATATTTTAGTATCTGAGGATTTTGCCGCTTTCGCCACCAATTCGTCAGTGAGTCCATTGCCTAATATGCCGATATGTGAACGTATCCACATGAGTTTGGTAGTTTTCTGAGTTGTGACGATTATGTTTTGGATACTTTGGGCGAGGTTACATTTTGTGTGTACGCTGGTTATTGATTTGATTACACTCAAAGAGTCGCTTAGTATGAGTAATTTATCATGGTTATTGAGGAGTGAGATATGGCGAAATTTTCTGCCGTGTATATGCTGGAGAAAGAGATTAGATTATGGAGACTGTCACTTTTAATGTATGTGATGGAAAAACCGGTTTCATTTGATGTTTTGAAAGTGACTATATAGTAGTGGTAGTAGTTTTGAAATTCGTTGTTTATTATTTCATAAAACATATTTTTAATTAGACTATGAATTGTGTTTTTTTTGTTAGAATGAGTAATTTCTGTATTGACTTCTATGTGGATAGTGCTCCATTGAAGAATTGTTGCGATGGTTTCTATAGGTTTTATGATGTTGATATTGAAGGATAATTTTTTGAGAATATCATAGAGTTTTATATAAAATATTTTCAGGTGGTGGTCATGATAAGGTTTTGAAATAATTTCTACTATGTGTGTTTGATGTGTAGATATATTTTTGGATGCATATTTTGTGATGAGGTACTTTTGTCTGATATTCAATGGTTTCGTACAGCAAACTATCAGCAGGACTAAATCTGAATGCTTTATTGATCATTCTAACTAGAAAGTTTTGTACGGTGTTGAGTATTTTTAGGATATTATGGTTGGCGAGGCTGTAAATGGTTGATCCGTAGTCTAATTTCGATTGTATCAGGAAATTGTAAAGTATTTAAAGTAATTTGCGAACAGCTCCCCATTTAAAGTGACTAATGTTTTTAATTATATTAAGTTTTTCGATGATGTTGCTTTCAATGTTTTTATATGTTCTTTCCAGCTGAGTTTGTGGTCAAATATTAAGCCTAGCAGACGAAGACTTTTTGTACTTGGGATAATATTTTCTTGCATATTTACCTGTATCCTATAGGCTACAGTTATCGACGTATAATATGATTATAACAGGTGATTTTATGTACTTGCTAATATCATTGATGGCTATTAAAAAATGAGTTACACTTAATGAGGACCCTTGTGACAATCCATTTATGGTTCCAACAGTGAATGAAATGGTATGTCTGGCTTTATCCTTGAAAGTCTGCCTGTTAAGAAGTTATTTATAAATTTATGAACGTTGCCTTTAACATTCCATTTTTAGAGCGTTGAAAGTACCCTATGTTTCCACACTGTGTCATATGCTTTTGCAATAACTATGGACACCATTAATATATGGTTTTTTTTTTTTTAAGTGCCTCACATATGTTAGTGTGAATTTTTGTCAGGGGATCTATAGTAGATCAATTTTTGGGAAAACCGAATTGATGGGGTGAAAAGAGATTGTGGGTTTCTAAATTCCACAAGAGTCTGGAGTTAATTATGCTTTCGAGTGTTTTGTTCATTGTATTTAGGAGGAATATTGGCTTGTAATTGTTTATTTTAAAAATAGCATTTTCCAGGTTTAGAGATAGGGATTATACAAGACATTTGTCATTGGTTGGGGAAAATGTTATTGATCCAGATATTGTTGAAGACTTTGAGTAAAACATTTAGTGTTGATTGAAACAGGTTTTGAGGAAAAGAAAAAAGTATTCCGTCGGGTCCAGTGCTATTACTTTTTTTTCCTAAATAAGGTATTTAGTTCAATGATCATAAGGGGAAAGTTTATTGAATTATCCTGATAATCGGATCCGAATTTCGTAAGGAAGTTGGCTTCAATTGTTGTTTTAAAAGTAACGAAATCTTAATTATAGTTTTCATTGCTGTTGTTCAATTGAAAAAAATATCCAAAAGCGTCTGCAATTTATTTTTTATTTGTTATAGTTTTGTTGTTGAAATTTATTAATTTTGTTTGGATTCGGTTATTACCTTTGATGCTGTTAATTTTGGACGATATAAGGCTTGAGGTTGTTTTGTAATTGATACTGGATTTGAAACTTTTCCATGATTCGGTTTTGCTAAAATTAGTATTTGTTTTAAGATTGCTCTATATTTTTTGAGTTCTATATGGTCTGATTAAAGTTTTGTTTTCTTAAATCGATTTAGTGCTTTTTTATAGTTTTTGATTCTTAGTATACAGTTTTTAGTCTACCGTGGAACTTTATTTTGTAAATATGTTTGGCTTTTACCTATTGTAAATTCAGCAGCTTCAGTGATGATACTTGAGAATGTTTCGACTATATTATCTATATTTATTGAGAAATTTGGTTGAAGAAGGGTTTCAAATTGTTTGATTGTGAATAAGTTATCAACTATGTTAGAGAAAGAGGATCAGTTGGGGTTTCGTAGAAGGGATCATTTTAGTTATACTAATTGTTGGCGTTTTATTTTTTGGTTTTTGAACATTAATAGTTTCAACTGGTTGATGAATTGAAGGGCTATTCGAAGCCGAGAGTTTTGTAAACATTTTGGTATTATGAGCTTGCGCCCGCTGGGTGGTTTCTTGTGTATTAGCTAATAGTAAAATGTACGTGCATATTATCTGAGATACGATGAGTGTGAACTATAAATATTGAATTAGTGAGACGTGATAAAATACGTGTTGACTATGCGATGTCTAACGACGAATTATTAAATTATTGTATTCGTTCGTTTTCGTTAGTTTTATTGTACCCATCTTGATCATAAAACATTATTTTAAATTTTATAGTCGCTCCCAATAAATTGAACCGTTGTGCGTTTTTTCCTTATTTTAAATCGGGCGCATATGAGCTGTCCATGATTCGGAGCACAAACGGCTATGATAAATGGTATTGGTTGTAAATGGGTTGCATCGAATAATACTTTAAAAAAAAACACAAATACTTTGTCATTCACGACAAGGTATAAGAACCATATATTATAATATATTTCGGCTACTCATTGTTCTCATTATTATCCTTTCTCGTAAACTATAGTGTTTTTATTCTACTAAAAATCTAAAAAAAAATATATTTTATGTTATCATACCTTTTTAGTTCTTTATAAATCGCATAATAATATTAATATATGAATTACTCTTTCTCCACCCCCGGTCATAGTTCGCCTAATTCCAACACTATTAGAAAGGGGTCCTCCCGACATCTATAGAGTGCAAGTCTGTGGATATTAAAATGTGTCGTAGTATACACGCTTTTCAGGGGAAGTCTTACTACTATGTAGGAGAAATAAGACCTAAGAAACGCATCTAAATAGGTAGGTACGTGAGAAAGTTACTCTTTTTCGTCGCGCGGAGTATAATATGATCTAAATTGTATAATGTATATGTTATCTATTTCAGAAAATATTTTTATCTCTGTTGATTAACTTCAACAAACTCTACTTATTGATAAAGCGGCTATAGATAGACTAAGTTGTATGCCAAATTTGTCTAACAATTTTGACTTTGGTGCTTTTTCTCAATGCTATCAGCTAATTTCTGTATAGGCCTATATGATTTCACATAATATAGATATCAATAACACAATATTAGGTATGATTAAAAGCTTATGAATAAAATTGGGATTTGTTAAATTTATTTAAACTCTTATATGTGTCATTATTTAAATATTTAAAATAGCAATATAAAACAATTTTTCTTTGTCGTATTTTATAAATAAAAAACTTTAAAATTGCAACCATATTTAAAGAGCATATTGCAAAATAAATATTTTGTGATAAAGGTTTCATTATTTATCACTGAATTCGAGGACAAAGAACGTTTTCAATTAGAAAAATACTTAAAAATGATAAATAGAAATAAAGATAAAAACTAAAGCTAGTTATTTCTAGCTTGTCTATTTTTTACGTAAATTATTATATCATAACCTATAGGCATTCTGTACAGTATACACATATAAAGAAAATAAACTATAAATATAAATACTTAACATAAAATATTTTACTTGTCCAAATCAAAATCGTAATCAATCAACACTCAAGCCTCTCTAATAAATGTTTGAATCATCATAAAATTATAAGCAACAGGTGAACCATTGAGTGATATAGTTACAATTAAGTAGGCAACAGCTAAGTTTTCATACACAATTTGATGATTATATAAGAAATTTGAAGTTATGTTCATATTCTCATTATATTTTGTATTGCAAGTCTATTTGAAAAAATTAATGCCATCTCTCAGATGAATTAATTGTGTAATAGTTTAATATTAAAGCCATTCAAAATGTATCTTTCCCTACTCACAAATCATCATTATACCAATTAGTTAGGTACGTTATATATTCAAAATGTGTGAATATATTTCAATAAAATGATTTCAATTGTTATTAAAAATGCACCCATCCCTATAATATGGGATGTATAAGTATAAATATATATTTAAACACCATTTTGAGCATAATAATTTGTAGTGTAAACTTTTTCGAGAATTTTTCCGTTATAAAGTTGTAAATGTCTTTTAATAAGTATATTACACAAACTTTAAAAATGCATAATCTTTTTATACTTACTATACAGTAAATAATATATATAATAATATTACTGATATTTTAGATTTTTAAATCCAACTTAATTTTTTCTACTGTTTATAGCTACATAAATAAATATTCAAACATATTTTTCTACAACAAAGTTTTAAATACCTACCTATAACTTTTATAACAATTATTTATAAGCTGGATTGAAGGGGTTAATTTACAAAAATTGTTTGTTTTTATAATTCTTCTTTACACTATTGTTCTGTAAATAAAGGTAGGTACAAAATTGTATCTCTAATTAAAAATCTTATGAGAAAAATATAAAAATAAAAAATAATTTTGTAATTTTAATTTTATTTAAAGGTCGGTTCATATAAAAAATTGTAATGCTTTCTTGTTACTAAAATATTGATTCAAATACTGCGATCAGTTTTTAAGGCCTATAATGGTTAATTTTTTAAGCTTTAAATACAATGGTTTATCAGCCAGTAATAGCTTAAGGTTTTATAAAATTGTACAGATTGTATATTTGTACATACTAGATTACAATGGTTATGGTTGTTTAGGTTTCAATTGATGAGTTGTTTTATATGGTATCACTGAGATCGGCTATCTTGATGAATTTTAATATTTTTGTTTCTTGTCCAGGACCAAATCCTATTTTGAGTGAGGTGGTGTAAATTTTTTAACGGTCAATCGTAATTATTTCAATCGCCGATAAAATCAATTAGTAATCAAATTAGATTATTATATCATATTTGAGTTCAATAATAATCAAGATTAAGAGGTTTTAAAATATTTATATAAAAAAAATTTAAAAAAAATGTTCAAATAATAGTTTTTATACATTGCTATTAATGATTTTTAGCTAATAAAAGTTCTAACAAGGGCAAGCGATATGTTAGTTTTACGATAAAAATGTTTGGTTCTTATTTGATACATACGACTAAGAATTTATTATTTTTTTAACATGGCGTACAGTGCGTGTTAATGCATTAATAGGTACCTGGTTAGGTTTGGTATTAAGACTAATATAATAGGTACTTCAGTGGCATTACATTTTTGAAGAGGCAACAATTTTTACTTTAATACTTTATTCGGCTTTTACACTCGCAATACCTATCACACCGAAAATATAATAATAAAATTGAAATATTGAATAATCATAATAATATAAATATTAAATAATAAACATAATATCTGTCATTATACAATTGCTATTGATAATAACTTATTTAGTAGTGATAACGAGCAATATAGTAGGTATTAACTCGACTTGATCATAAACAATATCTAAACATTAGTAAGCTGTACATGCTAAACAGAGAATCGCGCATACGATATTCGTATATTTTATGTGCGGGTATGTGTGCAAATTTGTGTACACGTGTAACGTATCAATAACGGCGGCGATGGTTGCCTCATGAGAAATCCGATTGCAGTGCCTACACGGGACGTACAGGGGTAGCCGTAACTTAGTATATTGTATGCAATATTAGTATATTACTGTAAACAATATTAAAATATTATATTCACCTGTTGCTCATGGACACTGGGCAGTCTCTTACCATGGTCCTGTTTAAAGACCGAGACTAGACACGGTACACTCCATAATCCCATTCAATGCATATTTAAATATATATTTTATTTATTTCCCTTTTATAATAGCGTCTATATTTGAAAATATAAACAAACAATATTTTATAATTTAAATAATGATAATTATCTATTTTCTCTTATTTTCAAGGGAGGTGTTGCCTCCCTTGCCTTCCCGGGAAAACTGCCAATAAGGAACTTAAAATATACTCTGAAAATGATATGTATCAATGTTTTCAATACTTATGTGTATCATTTAAGGACCATATTATACATTATTCAATGTTTTGATTTCATCCTGCAACTTAAACATTATTAACTAAATTACATTATTGAACTTTATTACGGGAATTAAAGCTTAAGTACAGGTATTTTTAATATTACAATTTCATCATTACCGAATACCGATTAAAGAATAATTGCGATCCAGAGATGTTACTATGATAACTAAATATTTAAAACTGTATAACTTTTTACAATATTATGTTGTATTTTTCAGAATATAATAGCTGATTTCATTAATTCAAAATTGTTTTTTATATTTTTTAAATACATAACTACAAAATTGCTGTTTTTAAAATAAAAAAAAAATGTTTAAACCATGTGAAAAAAAGAATTATTAGTTGTATATAAACTGCATTAAAAAAAAAAAAAAACTTAGTTACAATATATGTATTATATTTTGAATTAGAGCTGAATTTCCGATTAATAAACATACTGTATAGACGTATTGTATATAGATTATACTGATACGATGATAAGTTCGTTAAAATTGTACATTTAATATAATATGAGGGATTGCATAATAATTTAATACAATCCCTATCTAATTTATAAGTTAAAATTAAAATGATTCCGTATGATAATGTATGTATAATATTAAGTAATTATGCTTAAAATATTAGGTCAAACTGCAGTAGGTATCTATTTACAAACAATGTAGTTTTGCAATAATAAGAATACAAAAATGCTTACTTGAGCAGTATAATAAATTAATAAAACCACAAAGATGTATCCAGAATTGATAATATAATAATAATAATAATAATAATAATAATAATAATAATAATAATACAATAATATTATAATACTCTAAGAAAGTAAAAAAAAGTGGGATTTTGGTTATATTGTTCTGTACAGGGATTAGGAATCTTCACATGTGGTCCAACTCTAATAGGCCAGGTGATGACATTATGGACTTATAATAATATATATTATAAGTCTATGGGTGATATATACAACGTGCCTTAGATACTGATTTCCCAATGAAGGTTACAGCATTTATTTGCACGTGAGTAGAATATACTTGTATAGATGATTTTGCACTATTCTATACTCGGAGACTGGAAGTCAATCACAGCTTACGAATTTTATGTAGGATACTAAACGATAATTCGTGATTCGTGGTTGGTATTATTTTTTTTTTTCAAATATTTTTGTGAGCGTGACAAATAATCGAAAGGAAAAAATAAAATCATCTGGGACCACTATAATTTATAAAAGTTGCTAATTTCCTTACTTATTTACTAGAAAATATTTAGTTTTGTTCAAAACATAAAAATACCTATACAGTTTCAAACTTTTGAGTGCACTTATGAACGTTAGTTATGTTTTAAGTAAAGAGCGTTATGTTTTAATGGCTTGCTGCGATCACTGGCAGTTCTGTCAAACTATTGTATTTTCAAAACTATTTGGAATGTTAAAACAAGTATACCTATATTTATTAATAATTGTATTGAATTAAATAAATACGAGAACTTCTAGCTGTAGTAAAATAAAAATAAAGTAGAGTGAAAGGATGAGAATAGTGTGTGAATGACAAAATATTTATTTAATGTTTATTACGTATTAAACACAGTCGAAGGGTTCTGCCACCGGACAGCCTCTCTCCTAATTACCAATAATCTTGTAAATAATTCTCCATACCATAATAATAATATGTAATATTTGCTTATGGTACTTAGTTACAGATTGTAAATTTTATATTTTAATAAAAAAAAAAAAAAAATTACAGTTATGTGTAAGACGGAGAATCCAACATGAGAATCGTGTTTGGGTGAATGTATACCTAATACATCACATTCATGTTGGCCACCCCTGATATGAAATATATATATATTATTTTACCGTCAATGATGTAATTTAAGTAATGACGTAAATATCTAGACAATAATCATTAATGCCTAACAGTAATACCTTCCAAGATGTATGTCAATGTCTAAACACAAACAGACAATATGGACAAAGTTGTAAAAATCAAATACTCTGTTAATGCATTTACACCGACTATGACTAGGATGTTCACATTAACGTCTTCTAACTGGTAGGTAATGTTGATAATTTTGGTTAAAAATTTTAAATTAATGTGTACATAAAAATATTTAAGTAAATCTATCTGTTACTTATCTACTATTACATTATGTTATATGCAACGTGGTAGCAGTAAGTATGGGTGTATACAATTAATATAATAACAAATAAGTTATCCATTATTGTAATTAATAATGTATATCTGCTATAAAGTATATGTAACCAATGGACGGATACCTTTAATAATACGATCGTCGACATAATATTACAGAACCCAAAAGTACATTATTTTTAGTAGAATACATCAATTTTACAACGCATCCCATTCCTAATTATAACAAGTAAATTTAATAAACATTTTTATCAGTTATTGGTGAAAAGGGACGAAATTATCATTGTCATCTTGGTAATGTAATTGTTAAATGAACTATTCAATGGCATCATTTAAGAGGGGGGAGGCAAGGTGGGCATTTGCCTGATTGTAAAATCAGCCCAATTGTTGATGAAGAAAAATGACTATAATTTTTATAATTTTGAGGAATTATAATATTGTGAAAGCACTAGAACACTTTTGACACGATAATAATTAATATTTAGAATTTTTTATCTCAAATATTATATAGACGCAAATATTATAATCTAAAAATTATAAAAATAAAATGATAACTCTTAAATTTATCCACGATTTCGAAAAAAATGTCTATAACAGATGGTACCTATTTAAAAATTTACGATTTTTCGGTAAGATTTAGCAATCGTGTTTCATGTTGTAATTTATAAAGCTCGATAACTCTGAAAAATATAAAACTATGTCACTGAGGTAGTGGCCATAATAATCTAGTTCCTTTGCGTCTTTTTTGCTACTTTAAATGAGGCTACTTTTGTCTCATACGTGTATAAGTTATGTAAGATGGAAATTGTATCGAGATAAAAATATAAGTGGAAGTTATTCGGTTTTTTTTTTTGTTCAGTTATATGAGTTGGTCAAAATTTTTGTCCCCTCTTATTAAAAATTCAAATGACGCCACTGGAACTATTGCCTAATAATAATGGGAATTTACTTCATTTAATTATCGTATACAGCCTAATTTGATCGGAAATATTGTTATTGACTAGTCATTAAAGTTGAATCCTTAATTTACATTTTTGATGATGACATAATACATTTTTATGTATATTATATCTGATATTATTTTATAAAATAGTATCTAGAATGATTGCTCTACCTACGTTGAGGCTATCTGAGCTATCATTTTTTTTTTTTTTTTTGTGTCCAATTCAGCTTCCATATAGTCATTAATCAGCTATTATTCAGCTTCCATGAAGTCTTTATATTTTAAATACAAAAAAAAATATATCTAAATATGACTATTTTGTGAGACATAAGAGTTTTTTCTATGGGGCAAGTTTTTATAGGCCCTAAAAACATGTAGAAACCAACGCCATGAAATCCAATTTTTGTCAATTTTAACTATTTTAAACGAATAAAATATGCCTAAAAAAATCTTACAGTTTAAATTCTAAATATTAAATAATGACGGTTTTTTGATTCAAATGTTTTTAAGCACATTTAAAACAAACAAATAATTAACTACAGTAAAGTGTGGCACTTAATTCAAATGATATCATAGCGTTTGAAATTATTTAAATTTTATAACCCTTAATTTTAAGCAATCAACGACATTTTAAATTCATTTAACTGAAAAGTTTAAAACTTCTTTTAAAATATCAAATTTTTAATTGTATTAAAAATGCTGTGACTTAAAGAAATCAATTTGGTTTTAGATGTCATTTGACTTTTGTTAATATTAATATGTGGACTAGGCTCAGACACGTAATTTCATGAAACTTAATCCAACCTAACAGTTCTACACATATAATCATCTAATTTTTGATTGAAAATAATGGTATTTTTTATAAATTGGACGAGATAACTTCGTGGCCTTTAATTACTTCTTCAGCAAAAGTATTTAAGTAATGTTATAATATTTTCTAGGAACGTAGTTCAACAGAAATTGGAAATCAGAAGGTGACCCATCTGTATGGAATACAAATCGAATTATTGGAGAATGATAAGTTCTAGTACCTACGACTTGCTGACAATCGAATGAACCACCCTGACTGAGTATAGATGTGACATGTTTCTTTACTATGTAAGTTTTCAGCAAAAAGTACAATATTTTTAGGTAAAGTCTATTGGGAACAGTGCATTTTTCAACCACGCGTACGGTTATCATCACGGGAGATTTTAGGTTAACCATTTCCGGCTAAGCAATCTTCATATAACAATACATTTTAGAGTACTAATGATAGAAACCAACCACTAACTGAATGCCATCATCTCCAGCTAGAAAGAGAAGAAATAATATTTTTCACCCACCTCCACGAATTACTTAGTCCCGGCCCATCTTCTTCAAGCAAATTATTCAAATACCTAAAACTATCAAATCTGTATCATACAATTTGAACACTAGTGTATTTTTAATGTTAATATACATATTTAGTTTAAGCTTAAAATGTGTGCAGTATTGTTACTCCAATAGCCACTGTAACCGAGTACATATTATCTTTATGATAAAAAAAAAAACAACATTAAGAGTATTATAATATATAGACTGCTGAGACTTAATAATACGACTTATCGTCTTGTAATTCTTATTCTTGGATCTTGGTTTCTTCGCCGTTTAATTATTGACTATCGAAGCAAGTTGACTCGTCATGTGTGATTAGTTCAAGTTAATTATTGTTAGTCCGACACTGTTGCTAATTATAGTAATATTAAACCGTTCATATTTTTAATCAACTCATTGAGGTTATTGCATTTTTTTTTTTAAATGGTATTCTGTGACGTGACATTACAATGACATATCGTTCACTAATACTTAATAATTCCAGATTCTAGTGTAAAATATATATATTTTTTAATTACCCGAAAACCGTATATGTATTATGAGTCGTAAATTATTAGTGTACGTATAATATTATAATAATATTAATAAACAAATACTCTGAAATACTGTTTAATGTACAAAATTATAAAAACAACCTATGGTTAGTGGTTGTCAGTTCATTCAAACATTCTGATATAACAAACAAGGCAAGAGGTTCAAAAAATTGTAATAAAGTTTACCTGTAGTCACCTGTTTTAAGTTTTGAAATTAATAAAATATTATGAGTAATCAATATTATAATATTCATACATTTCCTTAAGATTTTATTTACTCCTACATATATTAAACTGTTATATAATGTTTTAAATCAAAATATAATCAGTTAACTATCTATAATATGTATTATATTATAAAAGATAGTAATTTATTCAAACAAATCTATAAGTTACTATGTTTACTATAAACAATTATCAATTATTTAGCTATTTAATAAAATTATACTTAGTGCAAATTGTAAATAGTATATTTTTTAGTTAATGTCAGCAAGATAAACAAATAACTCTTCGATAACACACTAAAATATTAGAAAAAAATGCCATTGCCTTCGTTGTCACGTAGGTAAACATATAACATAATGTTTCCTCTAACACGTTGTAAAGAAGGTAGGTAGTTCACTTAAGCAGCTTATTTTAGAATTCGTTAACGGAAACAAGATAAATAGATTAAGTTCCTTCACACGTGCACTTAAGAGAATTTGAAGTGAAAATCGGTGTTCATTTGGCAATCGAGTACAAAACCGTAGTATGTTATCTTTTATAATGACATTAATATAGATATTTTTTTTAAAACGCGGTGTAATAATAACTTACAAGTGTTTACAAATTAGAACATAGATTTTTTTTTTTTATTTGTTCCGATTAGCGTAAGGAAAAATATAACGCTGTTTATAAATGTAAAATAAAAATTAACATATTATAGCCTTAGTAAATAAAAATCTAGAGTTATTATTAAACTAAATGATTTTTCAATAACATTAAGTAGACATAACACTTTTATAGGTTAAGTGCCATTATGCCAAAGTAGGTAATTGGGTGAATAGTATGAAAAGTTCGCTATGCCTATTTTCTATGAATCCAGTCCACAATCTTTTTCTCTTATTTTTTTTTTTTAGTATTTACCAAGTTTACAGTTACATATATAGGTAGGACACTGCTTGGCTTAAATATATTATATATAAGCCACAGTACTACAGTATATATTATTACCAAATTTATCAATTTAAGTTAAATTAAATAAGTTTTTATCGTTATAGTCCAAAAAGTATATTTTATATATGATGTCTTGTGAATCTAAGTGTTTATTAGAGATTATGTAAGGTTTAAAAAAGAAATATATGTTTTCATTGTTCAAGGTATGATTTTTATATGTTATATCATACAATTATAAATATATTAAGGTTCTTTAGTAAATTATTTAATATAAATTGAATAAAAAAAAAAACCCTTTAAACTCTTAAATTGTATAGATCCGTTATTTAATTTATACGTATGTATGCCTCCAATAAATTATATAAGTATTTTAGATTATTCGTATATATATATACGTTGCATGTTATAACGCTTATCTGAGGCATTTTCAACCATCGTTAATGATCAGTTAATTCCCAAAACGCCTGAAACATTATCTAACACTTAAATCACACTAATTTAAGTTCTGTTCTAGAGTAGACAACATTACATTAACAACATACACCATTTAATGTTCACAAATGCCCCATTATTACTAGTGATAGGTTCGTACCATTTTTGATTACAAAATTAAATGACTTATTCATAGACTGCGGTAAAATATTTTTAAAAGTCATTTACTGCAACGGTATAATATTATACATATTTGAATACTATACAAATATTATATTATAACAATTTATGGTTTTAATTTTATTGCAATATGTATCCAAATGTAAATAATACATTTCAAATTTATTTTATATATACCATTATTGGGAAGATATTTACAACTGTTTAGATAATCTATTGTTGATGTTATGTTTTTAAAATTATTTTTCTTCGTAGTGAACTCATTTCAGAATATAAAAAAATTCACTAAAAACATCTATGTAATCTGTTTAATACATACAATATATATTCTGTCAAATAAAAAAAATGTTATTATTAATCCTCTCAGATAAAGCTAACTAGTTTCAAATACAATATTAAAATTCAATAATTTATACATATTATGGTCCAAAAATGATATAGTAAATACAGTTTATGTCTATGCATTTTGATAAATGATGAAGTATATGTATTTAATTTATTTATTAAATTGATAGTTAAGCAAAACAAAAAACATATACCATAACGATCAAAAGTTAAACAATGTAATTTAATGATGCCTTAGATATGTAATTAATCTGTCTAAATTTCTTAGTATTTAAATATTGTTGAATAAAATAATCTATGTGAAATATAAATAAATCACCATTAAATTAAATTCTAATTTGAGTACAAATTTGAAATTTCCTTCAGTATCCAATTATTATAATCGCTTGAAATTTGGAAGGTTTTGATTACATTAAATATTCCATTATAACTTATTAATTTATTGTTTGTAAAATAACACATTGTATTCTGAATTAGTTTCAGAAAATTATTCAAAAGCCAGGAATACGCTTAAAATTTTTAATATATAATTTATATTATAACGAAATTGCATTAATTACATTTTCTTTAAAATGAATACTTACATAAAAAAAAACATATCTGATTTTTAAAACTTCTGCTAGACACACCAAATCACATAAAAGTAAAGTCTATTCATCTATATAAAATAATATAATATGTTAAAAATCAATGGTTTTAAATGAGAATATTGAGATCGATGAGCGTAGTGACATTAATGGATAGCTCAATACACATGCGTCAGAAAATAAAAATGTTCTTTTTTAAGGTTTTTCGTATAAAAAAAAATTGAGTCAAGAGAATTTTGTGATTCCGAAAAAAAAGGTTGTTACTATGATACATAAGGGCAGTGAAGTAGAATAAATTTATGTGCAAAAATGTAAGTTTATATTATGTGACTAGAGATTTGAGAAGTACGTAGTGTTAATAAAATTCCAAATATCTACAAGCGCTATCCAAAACCCTTTTCCTGAATCTATTCGTACCTAATTTATTATTATTATATTTTAATCGAAGTTGTATTATCATTTGTCGTTAAAGTTTTGTTTAATCATTATCAAATATATCAATACTGAACATACTACAGAACTTGAATCCGAGTATAATTTAAAGGAGTCGAGGAAAATTACATAATTTAGTGATTAATGATTAATAAATAATTGTGAGCACGAGTCGCTAAATACAAGAGCGTTGAAAAGTTTTAAAAATTAAATTGTAAGATAATCTAAGACAAGTTAATACTGTGTTAAATATAAATATCAATTTTTAATAAGTAAATAATAAAATGAATAATATTGCTATATATGAGATTATAGAAAAAGCCTGTATTTTTTTTTTCAGTTGAAAATCTTTTGCATTTCTAAACATGATAAATAAAAGAAAAAATATCTAAATGAAAATGCTACAATTTGTATTATACAAAGAAAAATATAAAAATGATTTTATTATTTAATCATAAATATCATAAAATACACACAATTTAAAAATCGTTTTAACTCAAAAAAAAAAAATAAATAAATAAATAAATAATAAATACCAAGTTTTGTAGACATTTATAGGATATTCTCATATATTGTATAAAAATTTATATTAATAAAAAAAGTTTCACGGAATGTGTTGCATTTACAGATAAACTATTTTCATTTCATGTGTACACTAGGTACTTTTCGAATAAAAATAAATTGTCTGAGTTTTTTATTGTTATATAAAAATGAATAAATTGTCTAATTTGTTCGTTGTTATTTAAAACCAGTTAATCTTATAAGCAAATAAAATGATTATAAAACACCATTTTACCTTAGACTTTAGTACTACATGTCCATGAATACCTACTAATAAATACCCTGATATGTACTAAATAATTGGGTAGAAACTGTAGGTCTGTAATTAAATTGGCAAGCATCGTAAGATTACTTAACAGAACACTAAAATTGCATTTAATCTCTCTATCTATCTCACACATTACAGATGAAACACAATTTTGTGGCTTCATAAATAATCCCCTTTTAAAGATAAAATTATTTCGATACGACGGTACCTAATGAAAAATGACGATTATGAATGTAAAAATGCCATAAATATTGATATCAAACCATCATAATAAACCAATTTTACTAAAAACATAGACATTATATAACTAAAAAAAACATACAATTTATTAATAGACCGGTTTCTAATAAGAGGTAATTATTTTAACACTCGTTATCTCGAAAATTATCAATATTTCTTTTTTTTTTTTAATTTGAATTGACTATTACAATAAATAATATGTTTGCATATATATCATAATTTAAAGCTTTTACTTTTTTGAATGGTAAGTTTCATTTGAATTTAACTATCATAATTAAAATATGCTTAAAAATGCTCACTTAGTGATTTCTCTAAGTGTAAAAAAAAATTTACACAATTTGAATAAAATATCAATGATATCTCGGGAAGTATCGTTTAAGCTGAGCACTTCTTAAAATCATTTCTCAATCGCGTTGTTTATCTTTGGTTATCAGTATATTTTCTTAAAGCTTAGTTAAGCTACTGTGAAAATAAAAAAAAAAACAATATCTAATGTTTTTATTAAACAAACTAGACTAGATATTTAAAAAATATAGATCGAAACTTGAAATTTATGGATCTTTATTACTACACCTGAAAAGTATATTCCAAATGAATTGTATAATAATTCTGTGTAGAACCTATCATTATATTAAGATCTAAAAATAAGTAGGAAATGAAAAATTAAATCATTATATATTTTAAAAGCTATTTTTATTATATAATTATGTGTTAGAATAAAAAAATATTTTTTATTAGTTATTAAATTACATATTAATATCGTTATTAATCCATAAATAATAAGATATTTTTAAATAACAAAAATATAATAACTATAACATAATTTAATTATATTATTTTAAAAAAAGACATATTTTATTTAATAATAATATAATCTATATTATGTTATAAATCAATAGTTGTAATATGCGATTCAAATTATAGTACGATATTATCTTAATAACATACTATTTGCAATTGATAGTTGTTAAATTAATATCTTTTTTTAGAATTAATTTCAAGAACAAATATTAGGTTCTTATTGATTAATAATAAATCCATTTTATACAATCTCAAGTTATATTAGATTGGACGAATTCTGGATTCTATGGAACATGTATTTCTTATTTATTTAATATTTATATAATATATATATTTTTTTTTTTTAAAGAATATTTACAATATGTGATAAATTATAACAGTAAACAAATATGGTTATAAATTAATATATTTATTATAGCTGTGAATAATATGAAGAGTAAGAACCGTCTAGTGACAGAAGCCAAAATTATATTATTTTAGCTTAATAAGTATTTGCAATATTTTATATTGAGTCGAAGAATATGGTTTGTGGGAAGAATATGATTTGTCATACTAACTGGTAAGTATGGATTTTTAGTTTAGAATTAAATGATCTGTCATGTTTGGTGGCTAATTTGGACAACTGATTTTATTTTTAAATCTAAGTGTAATGTGAATACAAACCAAAGTACAGAAATAATCTTGCAGAGAGTGATCGATTGAAATGCTTGCACAGTGCGAATTTGGGATGTATTTGCATAGCACCAAATTTGGGGTATGAGTCGCAAAGGAGATTTATACATAATTTTTAATTATATTTTAAATTGCTTATAATAATATATAAAAGCAAACTATATACAAATTGAATTAGTTTATGATGAGATAAATAAATAATATGACACAACGATATCTTCAACAATTGATTATATATTAATTATTAACAATAAATAAAAATAAAAATTATAAAGAATTCTTAAAAAATGTTCTGTTTAAATCTATTTGAAAATTTAACACGAAATTTCCCATAACTTTTTCCTTTCAGAATAAAAAGTTTACCGGAAAGTCGAACTAATTTTTTATGAGCGTTTGAAATTAGACATTGGATATTCACCAGTAAAACAAATGATTTCTCAGAAAATGATTTTCTTATTTTGTTTTAATTAAAAATGAATAACCGTAGACACTTAAAATTATCACCATCGTGTTCAGATTATCATTTTCTATACGCTGTAAAATTATTAAAATATTTTTAATTTTTTTTTTTAACCAGTTGTACTATTTGTAGACATAAGATATTTCTGATTTTTTGAAGATTTGAAGTTTTTTTTTCTATAAATATCGATTAAAAAATATTCGTTCTGTCAAAAAGCTTGAAAATATAATACAAAGTTTCTCGTAACTGTTATATCGCAATCGAAAAATATTAAAGATACTTAGGTACACTTTATTTATATGTATTTAAAGTTCAAATTTTGATAAAATTTGTAAATTATTTTGCAGTTAAAATCTATAAAACGATAATTTTTTATAACTAAAGTTGAACATTTAAAACAAGGTTTCTTGTAAATAGATAGTATTGTAACCAAAAAGTTTAAAAAATATATTAACATGGTTGTTTTTTATAGACATTTTAAGTTTAAATTTGGACAAAATTAGATATTTAAACGAAGAATAACGATGTTAGTTATTTTGTTGTAATTTAAAAATATTATCCGTGGGTACTTAAAACTTTGAAAGTATATCATTATATATTTGTATACGTACTATGACATTTTCAAATGCAATGGTTTTGGCAAAAAATAATTCAACCCACTGTCTTACTAATAAGAAAATAAATTGCTTTAATAGCAATAGTATCATGAAATATACTTAGTAATATATGTTGCTGACTGACAGATAGTCTTCGCTCAAAATCTTTTTTCGTATGCAATGATTTATCATTGAATTCAAATTTAACACATCCATTACAGTGACCTACTTAATATCGAGGTGCACTAGACGCCTATGTACATTAGAGTAAATACCTCTCCTTGCCACTTATTCAAAAAATATTTTTAATTTTTTATATTATAACATGGGTAGGTTTCTTCGTGTAGTTTTGTATTAAGAATATCTAAAGTTAAGTATCTTTGTACCTATTTTTGTTGATAATAATTAGGAACTATTATACAATATTAAAAAAAAAAACATAAATATTTTTACATGATTTGATTAAAATGATATCCTTACATAGAAATATTATGTAAGTGATTTTCTTTTCTTATGCTCCATTGAATAGAGATCAACGATGATACGAGTATGTTTAGTTTTCTAAGTGGGTTTTTTAATGATCCCTTAAATAGCTATTTGTTAGTTAATAACATGTTTGGAAATTGTGTTGCTTGAGAAAATAGTCCATTATTTTTTAATATGGGGTTTTATGTACGTGTTTGTATTGATCTTGTAGTTATTTTGATGGCACACGTGGAAATTTGATAATTTTTTTTTATTAATATTATCCCGGTTATGCATGATGGACAATTAATCTTGCATTCGAACTGCATTGTTATAAGATGAGATTATCATTTATTGCACATGATATATCAAACTTTTTTACAATTTTACTTCATTTTTCAATGAATGATATATATTTATCAATATCAGTTTTATATCGTATGTATTTATACTTAATAGAAATAACGTATTTTTCTTTAAAATTTTGGAATTTTCATTCCTAAATATAAATTTAAAGTCTCTTTATTATAATATTTTACTACATATATGAAACAACAAACAGGCACACACACACATTTTAATCTCAGTAAAATTGAACCAAAATACCATCTAGATTCGATAATTATTTTGAATATAGTATGCATTCAATTCACAACCAATTTTGATGCAAATAATAGCGTTTGTAGAATTCCAATAGTGTAACTAAACATTTTGTGTCTTGATGTTTCAAATTGAATCGCATAAATACCTTTAAATAGTATATGATAATATGTAAGGCCCGGTGCACACTTGACGCGCGTTACACCGGCCCCCCCACTTCTAAAAATAATTAATATTTTACTATGTATAATTAGTACGTAATTTGTATGAATTTGTACGACCATTTTTGAAATTTGTACGCAACTCGTTCTACGAGAAAAATCCATTTTTGTGTGGGGGGGCTGGGGTAACGTTATTCCAGCCCCCCGCAACCGTTTAAACACTGTTT
>JACXSJ010002010.1:0-60567 GCA_014851325.1 Pentalonia nigronervosa | reverse complement strand
TTAAGACTGAGAGATACTTTGTCCCCTGTATTATTTCATTGCCCTACAGTAAGTAATGAGAAAGGTACTTGATGATACCACGGGTCTAGGAATAGGAGAAGGACGTCAAATAACATTAGCAGCATATTTGGACGACATAATAATTATAGAAAAAACCGAAGAAAGTGTAATATGGACGGCCGAAAAGCTAATAAGTAGGGGAAAAAAGATTAGACTACGAGTTAATGATCAAAATACGAAATACTTAATATCATATCGAAAAGAACATATACAAAATTCGCTTATAGTTTTAGACTTAACTTTCGAAAGGGTATCAAAATTTAAATACCTAGAAGTAGATATTATCAACAAGATAACTGCCACGAAGAAATTAACGGGAGAATAATGGCAGGAAATAAGTGCTATTTTGCGCTTGTACCATTATTTAAGTCAAGATTGCTGTCCAAAAATACGAAACTAAGACTTTATAAAGTACGTATTAGACCTATAGTCCTGTATGCTTGTGGAACGTGGGCGTCAACAAAGTCGGACGAAAAGAGATTGTTAGTATTTGAAAGGAAAATTCTACGTAGAATCTATGCCCCCCCCTCTCTCTCAAAAAAAAAAAAGAGAAGAAGAATACATATTATGAACGAAAAACAAATGCAGAACTAAGAGATATATTCAATGAACCAAACTTAGTGGAAATTCATTAAATCAGACGGATAAGCTAGATCGGTCACGTATGGTGAGAGAGGGAAAACCAGTGCATAAGATCGCAATATGGAAGCCAACCAAACAAAAAACGACCAAATGGACGACCAAGACAACAGTGGATTGACCGAGTTAGAGAAGACCTCAAGAAAGAGAACAATTAGCGATGGACAGGGAGATATAGAGAGGTATGGTGGAAGCGACGATGGACTTACAAGGCCCGGATAAGTCAAATAAAAAAAAAAATAATATATTTTGTATTACATTATTATTACGTATTTTTAAATTGTTATATCATATGTACTTAGTTATGTGTATAAATGTAATATTACACTTAAAAGTATGTATATAATGAACGATTTTAGTTTTTAAAGTGAAATTCGTAAAAATTGGAAATATTAACATATTATGTAAGCAAATCATATACATTATTATAAATTATTACTTACTAATTTCTGATATGATATAAAATTGTTAGTAAAAAAAAAAAAATGAATTTATGTTTCTATAAAAATTTTAATTCTATTTTAATTAGCGGTTTTTGAACAAATACGATTTTATTGTATTTTTTTTTTTTTTTTTTGTATGATATATAATTAACAAAAGCATTTTTTCTGCGTAAAATACATAAAAAATGTTAAATTAATTCTTTATTTATTTATAACCAAAAATGTTTCTTTAACAACAAACATAATTCGTTTCGTTTGATATTAAATTCAGGTTACATAAAATGAGTTAAAATATGTATAAAATAATCTAGATATACTATTTTTATTTGTACGATCAATCGTTAAAAATATTAATTAAAACCGATTTAATTCCATAAATATTATCATTTTTGTTAAAAATATAAAAAAAAAAAGATATTTTATACTAAAAGAAAATATCATTAATTCATAAATTTTATATTATTATCATTGATATAGATATTTATTAAATCTATTTTCGAAATACATCTATCACATACTTCGAATGTGCAATAATATTTATAATTATTAATTAATATTGCAATTGAAATTATTTATGTTTAATTTTAATTTAAAAATTTAACTTACCAGGTTATAAGTCTGTAAACTCGGGATTTTTGTCCTCGGTCTCTAAGTACACGGGCTAAACCTAAAACAGACTCCCTGTGTTCCATATTTACAGCCATGGCTCTTTTATAATAAATTAAAGCCTCGGCCACACGACCTAGAAAACAATTTTTTAATCAAACATAGGTATAAGTACTTATTAAAATATTAACGTTATTGCCTCCCATATTTTATATGATTCATAAATAAATATTATGCACATAATATTTTAAACATTAAAAAAACTTAGTGAATTAATATTTAATGTCATTTTAGGTAAAGGAAAAATATTTTATGAAACATTATTGACTGATTAGATCATCCATAAGTTTGGTAAGTTGAAGGGCTGTCCTTATTCGGACAAAAATGATAGTTTTATTATTATTAACCACTATGACGTGAGTAAAAGTGGTATTATTTTATTAATTTACTTTAAGTGCATTTTTTCCCTACTTCTTTTTTATGTATTATGATTTTATTTTCTAAAAAGAGATGACATATTTCTTACATAATAAGGCTTCATTACAATATTGGCCTTACTTTATATTCGATTACATAAGAGGCTTTTCTATGAGAAATAAGCTTTTTTTACTCAATAAAATAATTCCATTGTCAGATTACAACAAAACGGGAAAAGGTAAAAACGTATCATTCTTTACAATAAGATTTTTTTCTCTAAGAATAGTTTATATTGAAGAAGCCAATTATGTGTTTTTGAAGTTTTTTTCAGTTAAACACAAACGACATCCATTGTTCATAATATTAACTCTGAGATAGATTTGAATTATTTAAGTTAAATAAACAATAATATAGGTTAAGTTTGAGAGGTTTTTTTTTGTCACTAATAATATTAATATTATAATACATTATGTTATTTAAAAAAGTATATTTGCTGTTATTATAGTTATAAATACGGTTTAATTTAGATACACATATTATAAAATATATATATATAATATTATGTAGTGTGCATGCATTTAAATTCTAATAAATATCATAAGTGCTATTATTGATCATATATGAAGATCTACATAATACATGTGTATATTTAACAAATACAGACTAGTAACGGTAAGTAGTAGTATTTTAAGATTATAAATACTTGCTTATATTTTATACGGGATTTTTTTATTAAGTTTTTTGTCAGTTAAAACACAAAATAAAAATACATTTTTGCTTATTATTGCATTGAAAAATATTTTTTGATTTTCTTCTGTTAACTCGGATAAATACATGTATATATTTAATTAATATATTTGAATTTTATTCCTTTTAAAATTACATTACGTGAACTTATAAAATTTAAAAAAGATATAAAAATGTTCAAAAAAAATATTATATTAAAATAAAATTTGCACAAGTGATTGTTATTTATTATTGTAATTTGTTGACAAATCATAATAAAATTATTTGAATTTATAGTTTTTATTTCAACGTTATACGTGAATCTCAAATTTAAGTTATGTATTATTTAGATGAGCAGAAAACAATTAAAACATTCGTAACTGAGTTTTAAAAGTACATTATTCTAGTTTATCAAACTTATTTCTCTCGAAAAATTCATTAATATTATTGTTATTGATATTTTATTTAGAAGAGATCAAACTTGTATTTGACTTTACAGTTAGATTTAACTAATTACTGATAATATCGTGTAAAGTTATTCTCATAAGTTACATAGTACAAGATGTTTATCAATTTGTTATAATAAATTATTTTAATTTTAATGGTGATTTTATTCATCAAAATTAGTTTCTTAATTAATGTAATAAATGTTAATTAATGTTTAAAAATATGATACAATTACAATGTTTATTCGTTATCTAACATTGATATTTCCTATTGAGTTGCGTCATTATTCGTTTTATTTTTGTGCTAATGAATCTTTTTTTTTATTTATGATCCACGTCATAAATTTATGTTATAGGTTATTTATATAAATTAAACTATATGTTATTATTTATACAATATGTCGTTGTTACAATGTTTCAAAAGTGTTTAAAAATGACCAGCGTGATAATATTATAAGAATCATTACAATTTTTTCGTGCATATATTCGTTTGCAATTCATTGATTATAATGAGCATTGATATAAACGCTCGATTTATATACAGTTTAAGGGTCTGTGTATAAGGTGCTGCAAGTATAGCGCTGAGATTATTTTCCCCTCGAAAATATCTTTCAGTGCTCGATCAACCGCTATAACGCGTACGCAATACGAAATTATGATATATTCTCAAAAATTTGTGCTTACGGTTGTTGCGAAGCCAACGAGCATATCGAGCTTGATGTTCTGGATGTTTGGGCTGATAGGCGGCGACGTGTTTCAGCAGTCGCCCGGTTTGGCTTCCCGTGTGCAATTTGGCCAGCAGCAAGTACGCAGCCGTGTAACCGTTGTTTAACATGAGACACCGTTCCAGCATGGCCACCGCGTCTTTGGTACGGTTCATCAACCTGACATACATTTAATAGTTTAATGACAATGCGCGTTTGATTAACGGAAAATGGCAATTGTAAAAAATAAATAGTAATAGATTTTTCCGACAATATGTAATAGTGCACCGTTTTATATACGGAGATCCGGATATTGTCATCATTTTTTAAAAACTGTAAACCTAATAGTAATCCCGGAAAAATACAAATTTAAAGTTACAATCAATATGTTTAATACGCGATACCCTGAGGACCTGCACTAATCTTTTTTGTAATAAATAATACGTAAACGAAAATGTCGAAGAGCTAATATTATAATTGTTATTACCTGTACACTTGACCCAAGTTGTAATGAGCGTTAACGTGCCCTGGCGAGTATCGGATTGCGGCCAAAAAATGGTGTTCGGCATCCCTGGATCTTTCCATCAACGTGCCTAAATTGTTGTGTGCACTCGCATAGGACGGCCATAACCTGAAACGTAAAATGTTCCAAGGTAAATGATATGGTACTATATTATAAAGTATACATATTATACCTAAACTTCAACAGTAACTACAATTTAAATATGATATAGTTTATAATTCTATAATTTCTGTTTACGTTAGTTTTAGTTGAAAGACTTTGTGATACGTCTTGAATACGTCATAAAAGCAATTAAACACAGTTAAGGCATGGCATATTATTACACTACAAGTTATGCCATGTACGGAGATGACTTCAAACAAAGCGCAGTTGATTTGCTAAGATCTAAGTTCTATTGTGAATTCTAGACCCGTTTAAAGTATACAAATTACAATGGAATTGTTTCGTACGTCAAGAGACGAGGTTCCGAGTAGGATTATGGCAGGTTGTCTACTGTGCATGATACAGATAAACTGGGAAATAAAAAAAAAAAAATCTCTAGAGACTAAACTACGTGTAGTAATTTTCTTTAACCACTGTATTTATAAATTTGATATCACTTAATTTACAGATTCAAGAAAATAAAAACGGCGAGCGAACATTTTTTAATTGGAATAAGTACATCGGTTTTAATTTTTTTTTATTACTCGAATCTCTTTCTTCACTTTGAAAAATTAAAAATGTTAATTTATGATTCAACATTGCTATATGCTATAGAAGATAGAACTTGTCGTATAAGTACGCACTTCTCTAGTGATATATCTCTATCGACACTTGTATCACCAAAAAACCACAATTAACCGGTTACAGTTGTTTAGCTCTCAAAAGTCGATATCGCTACCTCAACTGTCTGGACTTTCAGTCCTCAACGATTATAAGTGTTGGCTGGGCACAGATTGGATTTAAGGAATTACAGTTAAACGAAGGACTACTTTCGCCGTCTTAACCTCGAATCTTCAACGACCATAAATCAACCGGTAACAGGTTAGATTGAATAAATACGGAAGAATTGTTGGCTACTCAAACAAAACACATCACTTGATTAGCCGGAAACACTTATTTATTTAACAAAAAATATATTAAAAAAACACTTAGTCCGCGGTATACAATAAACCGCGCTCAAGCACGCACGACCATCGCCGACAGCGAAGGAGACCATAATATTACTGCAGAAATCAAATAGTATATTATTAATTTAATACTTTTACTTTTCGTTTTCGTATGCCTAAATAATGGCTATGCGTTTATTCGTTGTTAGATATAGTGGATTAGACAATATTTATTTTTATCGAGAACGATGAACTTCGCGTTAACACTTTTTCACTAGATATTCGCACGATGCTTACGCGCCACCACGCCATACATAAATACATAATACACGCCCACCAAATGATACTATATAGCGACGATTATGTTTTTTTTTTTCCGTTCCACTTCGTTTTCGCACAGCAGACACGGCTTAAGCATTTGGCCGACGCGGTAATAATATTATGCAAGCAGGAATAAAACACGTCGCCTGCATCCGACACGACCTACTGTGTACACTGTACATCCGTCGTCATCGTCGCCTGGTTGACAACTACGGCGACGAAGAAAATCGATTTGTCTCGCGCTGTTTGTCCGGGACTCTAATGGAAAATGTGTCATCGGCGGAATCCAATTTTGGACTCGTCACAACAATACCACACGCACACACGCACAGACGCACGCTGTGTGCTTTTTTCGCCACATGTTGACACGGTTTTCCCCTCCGCCTGTGACTGGCGAAAAACCTCTTTACACTTGTTTGCATATAACCGCGAGAGCAGCAGTTTTGCGTGCGCGCGGTGTGCTGTACATCATATCAATTCGCTTATCGGTTTCGATATCCGCATCATAATGCTCATCGAAAAAAAATAAATAAATAACGAAATGCCAACCCGTCGGGGCGTACTGTGCCGTACACGATAATAATATTATGTTAACTCAAAAATCTCTTGTTCGACAGCTCCTTTTCACGTGCACGTCACGCGCATACATAATATTATATAATGTACACGATCATATTATTATGTACAGAGTCTCGTCGTTCGTCTTTTCGTGATATCCCGTCGACGTCATTAGACAGTTGACACAAACGAGGGTATTACATAATCCAATATCAGACACACGGAATATTACGCGCCGTGTTCGAGAGGCGACAAGTGCGGCGTGGCAAACGAGCCGATACGGACGAAATAAAAAAAATATAAAAACGCTTGCCCTATCGTTGGATCATTCATTTTTTTTTTTATATTCAAAATATTATACATAAGAGTTATATAATATTCGCCTGCACTAAATAATCCCACCGCCGCCGCCGCGACGCTCTAGTCACCACCACTTCGAGTTTGTTCCTGTTTCGCACGCACACACATTGAGTATATATATTATACGACGTGTAAGCGGGTTAAATCTATAATTTTTGGTTTTTTTCCCCTTTTCGTCGAAGGCCAAAAGAGTGATGGATGACGTGTAATAATTTCAAAGGGCTAACTCTCATAAAATGGGTCGTTTCATCTTTTTTTAAGCCCCGCGTGTTGACTGAGCGTTTTTACACGATGAATGAATAGTTTAATATAAGTGTCCACACCAGATGGTTTTTCTCGAGGTGTAAACGAGCGTTCTTTTTTTTTTTATAAATCAGCAAATTTAACAAGCATGTGGTTTTTGGTCATTGTTCTTAAAGTGCACGTATCCACTAATAATTTGGAGCACAACTTCATCTCGAAAGAACATCGTTTATTATTTTTAGGTGGTAACATTTGAAATTTAAATGCTTATAAAAAAATTGTGCCTATGTATTTTTAATATTTTTTATCTGCTATCTTAACAATTTATGAAGAATCTTGTATTACATTTTCAAGTTTTTTGACAGATTGAAAAAATATTCATCAACAATAATAAAAAAAAACTCGAAAATTGATTATGCCCATAAATAACTCAAAAAAGTGAAAATATATTGAAAATTTTTATTATATATAAAAATTGCTTATATGAACATTTTGTGAAAAATGCATACATCTACTATTATTATTTTTGGCGTAACACCAAAAAGCAAAATCGATTTTGTCAAAAATTGGCTTCGCGTAAAAATTCCTATTTTTCCCTCCATATTTGAAAATTATAGGAAATTTTTTACTTTTTGACCCCTTAAAGTACCAACTAGATTTACTTTCCTATCAGAAAAGATGCTGATCAAGAAAGTCGTATCATTTTCACTGCACTAAAACGTGGAGAAAGACACAAAAAATAAAAAATAAAAAATAAAAAAAACACAGTGTAGTAAAATCAATACATTCTTCGTTCCGCTCAGAATCTAAAAATAATAATAATAAATATAGAACACGGTATTTCTTATGTTAAATTATTCAGTCTTGATATAGTAAATTCCGTTTGAATTTATCGTTAAAGGTTTTCGCTGCATTTTTAATATTGTGAGTGAAAAAAAATTTGTAGCGAGATGGGTATAAGAATTTAAAATTTACCGAGTAGACGTATAATATCGTTGATATAACGAACATGTGTGTCATGTCTCACGCAAACAACTTTCATCAAAGTTCTAATAATAATAATAACTTTTATTAGAATTTATCACTGAAAACCGACCATTTATCAGGGTATTATTACATTTGCAACATCATTCGTGTACCTAGCTTATTCTTTTGTAAACATTTAGTTTGAATCAAGAACTTCCATTTGTACATCTATACGCGTGCGTGTTTTTTTTTCTAAACACATAATACATCCTGATACGCTAAAATTGAATACGTAATATATCCATTGGGATCCAATCGGTCCTTCTTTTAAGTCTTTACAGTTACACATTATTCATTCGGTTTTTTTTTTTTATCTGGCTCGCGAGGCGCCGCATATTTCCGGTACGTAATAAAAGTTGAAAAAGCGTAAATGTGAATGTATTTTTTAGTTTCTGCGGTTTTCCTCTCTATACCTCTCGATTTTCCACATGCACGGGCGTACACACAACAGTATGTTTATGAACTGCCCGTCTGCACACATCTACTCGCGCGTAATCCGTCCGGGCGTGGCTTTTGCTCAGCTTGTAAATGCGAATTCGTTGCCGACGGCTTATTATTTTATTTCAATTTACACGCCGCCTTACTATGCAGACGTGCACTAGAGGTACACGGACATATATTTTTTTTATAATAATGTAATATAATAAACGTCTACACATTATTCACGACTCACGCCGTCGCGTGTATTATATTGTTACTTGTGCACATCGAGCGCGCTTGCATATTGCTGTGCAGCTATCGCATTGCACAATCATTGAAACCAAACTGCGGTCCTGTAATATCCGGTGTGAAAGCGTAAAATGTCTGACTACTGACTGTGTAGCACCAAAATGCTCTGTGACGTTTCTCGTCTTAATAATAAATTACACGCAAGTCGATCAAAGAATAAAGTGCCGTTCCTTCGTCTAAATTATCTTTTTAAAAAAAAAAAAAAAACATTTGTACAATGTCATTATGGTATAGGCGTTTGAATTTGTTACATAATAATATGTGTAGGTATTGTAAATCTTAGTCAACATTCTTTATGAAACGTTTCGATAAAATACATATTGAACCATTTTTCTTATTCATCAAATTATCAGCCGTGTTTATCAAAAGTTAAATATACTATTTAAAACGGGGATTGGATCCAGACAGAAAATACTAGATTCTGGATTCCAAACATTATTAAAAAATCGAGAGCCGGGTCTTAAACGGAATTGAATATACATTTTTCGAAAACCAGAATCGAAACTAGAACCTTTTAATGAAATGATCAACTACCAAAACTAAAACTAGAGTCGAAAAAAACCAGTCCTTGATATTTTATAAGAAACATCGCACGATCACATAACTAATTCAAATAAATATATAGTTTATTCAGTTACAATTTATGTTTTTTTTTTAATTTTAGAAATTGTAGTAGCACACCCAAATCGTTGTTTTTAATATATATATATATATATATATATATATATATATATATATATATATATTTAAATTTGAAGTATGTTTGACAATTTATTGTTCAAAATTAACAAGATTAAAAGTTATATGGAAAATATAAATTAAATTATATAGCCTGTATAGTTAAATAATGATATAATATTTTTTTGTTAGGATGGGAATATATTTTGGATATTGAAATAGAAGTTGGAGGATTAAAAAAAAAACAATAGGTTGTTGCATTATAGTGCTAAAGCGGTAATCCAAGATAAGCCATTTTACGAATTGTGAGCTTTTTAAGGAGTGTGCAGAGAGGGATTCATTTAATGAAAGTTTAAAGAAATAAGAGGGAAATTAGGCCTAGCTTATTTGGAGACGGGAGAATGATGTTATCTGTTTTATAGAGAGATAAAGGTTGTGAAACCAAAGTGTTTTTTTTAGGGGGAGGTGTTTGGGAAATATTTCTATACCAAGTAGGCAGTGGCAAAATAAGACGGGTACGTTTCTCAGTGTTTAAGTCATAATTTGGTTACACAAACCATGGTTTCAACGGCATATTTATATTAGAAAGAAATCTGAAAAATACCGTGAATTTGGCAAGTTTGTCGGCAAAAAATACTACCCACTGATTGGGGAACTCATAAAAATTGAATGTCAAAGCCTGTTTCTGTTAGTAAATATAATAGGTATCTGATATTGGTTATAAGAGTAGAAGGTTATGATTTTAATAGGTTAGAGGATAGAGCTTGAAGGTTAAGCGAGTCGGTTGGTAATAATAAATTGATTCGGTTTACGTTTTTTAATATTAAAGTATTTCTACTTGTAAAAATAATTAATTCGCAACTAACACCAGTGGCTGAAATAAAAAAAAAATACTTGTGTGATCTACAATATTTATTGAAATTATAATATTAAATTTAAAATTTTTGTTTAATATATATACATATGTATGTATATATATTTTTAGGTGGGTATTTTAATAGTAATTACAAAATATACTGACTGCAGTTGACCTTGTTGATTTTATGCTAAATATGTTTGGATTATTCTATCCAATTCTGTATTAAAACAACCAAATGTACAATTCATTATTTTAACTGACATTTAGTATGTCAAAATGAAATAAGGTCAATGGAGATGAACTCATATCTATACGTATTACGAAACTCATGTACATTTATCTAGTTACCATTGCCCTCGGGGAAAAATAAAACCCCTGTATTTAAAACGAAGCGGGTTTTTTAGTTCATTATTTATTATTATATTTTGTATAGAAAAATGCTGTGGTAGGTCAGATTTCCTGTTTCATTGAATTACGAGCCTCCTGATCTAGACTCGGATTACCCATTAAAGCAACTATATAACAAACCATTTTCCTTTATTTAAAAAAAAAAAAGTATATTTATTATTTATATTAATAATTTATACACATATGAATGTATAAGTACATATATACATATTATGTATACTATATGCGAGTAAAATCTAACCAGAACGGTTGTTTTAAATAAATTCTTTATTAGTTTGGTGTCAAATATAGTTAAATTTAATTGTGATTCTTATGTCTTTTTTTACATTTAACATAGCTATGTAATATTATCACAATATAGGTGCATATCTGTCAGTTTATAAAATTAATAATTATAAGTTTAAAATATATTAATATTATTGTCTACCATAGTTTTAAATAAAGACGTTTTGTTATTAACTTTTAGATTTATCATTTTACATTTTCTAATGCTATATTGTATATTCATTTTTACGTCATGTCTGCTTTATGCATTGGATTTAGTTATAAAATGAGACAAAATTAAACAACAATTTTTATAAAATTTTGTTTAATTGTTTTAAAAAATAAAAATGTATAACTATCCCCAATGAATATAACCGAGCAAATATAATGTTATAAACTTGTGTATAAAAATAAAAGTTGTTGATTACATATAGGTTAATTTTTTTTTCAGGTATATTTCTCCAGACATTAAGCCCGAGCTTGGGACCGACATCATAATTGAATTAAACAAACTTCTATAAACTCCCTTTATTATCATATTAAATTAAAAAAGTATTTCGTTGTTTCATTCGACATATTTTTTTTTTTTTTTTTTTTTTAGTATTTTATGCAATACATTTTTATAAACTCCAGGGTTAATACCTATTCCTAGGTTTTGTAGTATCATTCTATATACGAGTATAAATAAGTATGTAGTATAATGACCTGATTTTGCCATATTATTTTTACTTTAGCTAACACGAATGTCTATTATAAACTTTGTGCATTTGAAATCGATTTTAATACCTATTTACATGTTTTATTTTACTGTGAAAAATAAAAAAAACAACATAAATTTTGTTTTTCTTAAACGAACTACTTTCAATATTCGAAATGGAAGGGTGTATCGGAACGCCACCATGTATTCCGTTAGGAGTTGCGCCTTATCGATTTAACGGGGATAAAAATATATACTTGTGTACATAAATAAGAATACTACTGCTCCGACATACAAACACATTTAATCAAAAATGTGTAAAAATGTGTGTTTGGGTTCTAAGGTAACTAAAAAAAAAAAATAAGACGACGTAAATACGTTCTGAATATGATGCTGTCAAGAACTAAATCCATGCGCATAACAATGCATTTGGTCTATGAATCTATATATTATGTATGTTCATTGAATCCGGTACGAGAACTTCTGAGGAAATTCTCTAAAAGTTTTGGCAACGCATGTGACGACGACGACCGCGAAGACCTCGAGACAGTACACCGTACTATAGATATTATATAATATTGTCACACAACCAACGAGTATACGGAATAAACACACGTGCACAAATCCCGTGAACTCTTGCAAACGGCGCAAACGATTTGACCAGGGAAGAATAGGAGGGGAACAAAAAAAAAAAAAACGCTAAAACAATTTTTTTGTCCTAGTATTTTCACTCGACGCGAGTACACGACAAATTCAATTTGCCCTCATGCCGTTGGCGAAAAAGGCACGGGAAAACGTTCTACACACCGCCACCCCAGGCCCCAATCCGTCTACCCTTCCCGTGTGTATATAGTTTACGCATAGTTGACATGTAAAACGAGCAAGGCGGTAAACAAAGTTCAGACGGCGGCGGCGTATATTCTATTTCATCGTCTTGACGTGTATACACCCGGTGTGTCGGCGTACTGCACGAAATAACACGTAATTTTAAGCACGAACGCTCTTATCCCATTTCAGTCCGACATCAGTCGTCCGCCCGCCCACCGCACGACGCCTCCGCTTCTCCTCATATCGCATATGTGAGTGTGTGCGTGTGGATTCTCGTCGGATCATTGTATTACACGGCACCGACGCCACAAAACACAAAATATTGCTCGAAACGTATTGAAGGCAGGGAGGGTTTCTGAATCGAAGTCCTCCGAGCGTCATCCCCCTCCGCAACCCGTCTCGACCAGCAGTGATATAACGCGCGTTCGAATACAATAAATGATTACGCCACCGCGCGTGACGAATGCACACCACCGCCGCCGCGAGAAAAGACTCTGCGGGAATGTTAATATTAATATGACGTTGTATTCCGGCCGAAAGACCACGACGTGTCGACGGAAATCTCGACGGCGGAATGTTATTAAAATTTGCGATTGTTTCGAATAAACGCACGAGAGGGGAGCACCCGCCGGACATCCCGTTTCACCTCAATAGGCGCGTGTGTGCCTTTCCGGTTCAAGTTAAAATCTATAACCGTCGCCACATTTTCTTCAATGACCGTAAAATAACTGTTCAATTAAGTAAAAAAATGGTAATAATGGATAGTTCATAGTCACGCACTCGCATAAACTTGCTCACTCCAGATAGATTGTTACATTTAAAATGTAAATATATTACCTATGTCATATGCAGTGCGTTAAGAACAAATCGACCTCTTTTTACTCTTTCTTTCTGTCCAATTTTAATACTGAATACAATAATATTTCCATTTTAAATAAAAATACATGCGTATAAAATACGCATATATAATTGTTATTTATCGAAATAAATATAGTGTATGTGATAGAGATGTAGAATTCCCTAATAATATATTCATACAGCATAATACAATATATATTTGAAAATATAAAATGTAAAATATGCTGATTGTGTGTTCACTTGTAAGAATCACTCAAATTTTTGGTATTCGAATCAACGACAGTTATTATAAAGTTTTAAGAATGTTGACATTGTAATTGATTGCCTCTGCGACAAACGACAATTGGTAAATATGAATTGCCAAGCAATAAGAATTTAAAAATATTGAACTATACGTTGAATACTATTAAACAAATATTAAATAAGTGATTTCACAACATCGACGAACTGAAATAACAATCGCTACTAATAAAACAAATAAAGTATTCATAAAGTACAAGTATAATTTTGAATAAATAAAAACCTATGAATAATTCAAAAAGAAATGAAAAAAGCTCTCGTAAAGGAATACACCCCGATAAATAAATTATGAATTAGAAATGTTTAAATGTTTCAAACAAAACGGGCGGCGTATATCCGTAGATACAGCCATATTTAATCAGTTAAAAAAAATATACTACGACATCAAATAATTACTATTATGTTATATACTCTTTATCGTCGATAGTAAAAATATGCGTTTGATTGTTCGATGGAAATTAAAAAAAAAAAGTTTTCAAAAATATAAAATTAAAGTATGGCCAAGAAAAACGTTAAGCCGGCGATTGGAGAATGAGAGAACATTCATCAAGGTTTTCTGTATCGAATCCAGTTGATGTATACTGTTCAATAGAGACAGGTGCACTATATCGATACTATTATGGTCTACGGAGGAAGAAACTTTCACGGGCCTCGGGTGAACTTGAAGATTGAGCCGCTATTAAGTTGATGACGGGCCACAGACCTCGTGTAACGACCTGACGTGCACTTAACGTTGGTTGCTAATGAAGACTACAAACTCCCTCTTCTCCATGCCCTATGATCGCCGTCATATTTACTTAAATCAACACGGGGTCATAATATAAATCACTTCTGCTAGGAACCATGTTTTAGTCGTTTACGATGACAATGCACTCCTCCATCGTTTATCGTAACGATTCGAGAAAATTTAACGCAGCTTAAAATAATAATAACTATAGTAATATTATGGTCATGAAGTTTCCGGTGAGAAGATATTAAAAACAACAACACAGCGTTTAGTTGGTAAAAACGTTTCTGTTCGAGTAATGAAATTTATTATACAATTCTAACAAGTAAAAGGTCCCAAATCTTAAATTAACATTTTTATGATAGAACTAAAAACGTTTGAGTAAATTTATGCGAGTGTACTACATTTATATTTCGATATGCATGAATATGCGTATACGCATTCTTATTTCTTGAGATGCATATTTTTTCTAGAATTAATTTGTTTTCCTTTTTATATGTATTTTTAAAAAACACGAAGATAGAACCTTTTTTGTATTAGCGTTTCGAATATACATTCGAAGGTACCTACATACAAGACTACAATGTCTTTTCGAAAACTAAAAATATTTTCTAACAATCGTATTTTTAGACGCGTTGATCTAAATATTATAATGTATAAATGTAATAGAATGAGTTATGATATTATCCTCTTTAATAATGACTTGTATTTTAAACGTTACATTCAATATTAAAAAAATAAATAATATTGGGTAGATAAATTGATTATTTCAACATTTTTCAGTTCTCATTATTGTTCGTAATAAATATGAATTTTCAGGATAGGTTTTCAACAAAAAAAAAGATAAAATAGTTGTATCTAATATCCTAAGTTTAATGAGGGTTCTGAGATGTTTACGATAATAGTCGAAGCATTTTGTGGTTTATGCTTGTCACTACAATTGTAGCGTTTCCTGCTTTTGTATTTATTTTTAAGTGTCTTCTAATGGACTTCTTTTGCTTTTAAGAAATAATAGTTTGTTTCATAAACTAAACATTAGGTCAAGATTTTGTTTTTTCGTTGTTTTTCATTGAGCAATAAATCGAACAATGCTATACCAGTTGCAAAATATTGTTTTAAATATGATATTGGTCTAAATTTCTAAAGTATCTATAGTATGATTCCCATATACACATTTATGACACGTACCAGGTGTTTTGACAAATATTGTTGTTATATCGATATTCATGAATCCAATAAAAGTTGTTGAACAGTAAATAAAATCTACCTTTTATTATGGTTATTGGAACACACAACAACGTTCAATTGTTTGCTCTAAATTGAAATAATATAATACAATATATTGTATTAAAACAATTTTTTTATTTTAATTACATAGTTGATATTGTATAAGATTTTATTATTGGTATAAAAATGAAAACGTTATGAGTGTGTCAGCATGGCATTTGCACTTTATCTTCGAGTCATGACCAAATTAAACAAATTTGCATTCAGCAAAAAAAAAAAAATAATTATGTAGTTAGATTTAATATAACTTATAAGAGTGAATTAACCATTTATTTATAAGTTTAATAATTGGTTTATTCTCTCATCTTTGCTAAGTATATTATTTACGTTCATTTTTATGATATGTAGAATTTCTTTCTTAAAATGTTTAAATTTTTACTCAAAGTATGAGTATGTAAGATATTACAATTAAAAACTTTTCATATATCACAATACACAAATTGAAATATTGTTAAAACTAAAAACCCATAATATGATGTTGTTAACTTTAAGTTTAATAATGAGTAAATTAATTGATATATTGATTTATATATATATATACAATATCAAATCTGAATATTTTTTACAAACTTATTTTCGAAAGATTTTGTTCTATATGAAATATACATGTCAGCGCTTAGTATAAAATACTAAGATGCTGAAATGAACTAGATATTACATTTTTTATTTTATTAGTTTTAAAATGATACAAATTTTTGTAATCAGTATTTATTTTATCAAAACAAACAGCGCATAATAATAATGAACTTTTAAGTATTAAAAAAAAATTTGCTGCTATTTAAAGTATATAAAAAACATTTATTGAAAAAGTTTGACTGTTTCAAACTGAAGTATTCAATAATCAAGTAAACGCTGTCTCTTTTGTTTTGTAGTTTTTATGGTCAGTTAACTACAGACGGAAAAAAAACTTTTATATTGAAAGATAAGATAGTGATCTTTGATTGCGACTAAAAGCTGGTTTTTTTCATACACTTCTATTTATTAAATAAACTTAGAGAACTCTTAAAAAAGAAAGAAAATGTTTTAACAAACTTCATTAAAATAAATAGACCAATGTATATATGAGTTTATTACGTGTATACTGGTCACTTTAAGTTGACAGACTTCAATACATAAATAAGTTAAATAAATACACCTCAACAAATTAATAAAAGCATTTGTTTCTTAATTATATAATACTTTAAACTTATTAAATCAAACAATACCTAACATTCGGGCAATTGAAAATTGAAACAAAAAAATTGTTTAATATTTAAAATGTGTTACAATTAATATAAAACGAGTGCATATTATTATTAATTTAAAATATTATAAACACTAGTTAGTAATTGTATTTAAATTTAGTTTTTCATAACACTGTAACAGTAAATGTGCTTAACATTTATTGAAAATATATTATTTTAATTTTGAAAAAAATAACCACAGAAACAATACTAGAAGAAAAAATATCTAGTTTAAGTTATACGCGAGGAAAATATTTAATAACCATTTAATAAAAATATATACCAATTCTAAATATCCAAAACATTGAACTGAATAATTATAGATCCTTCAAAATAAAAGTTTAGAGATTTCATAATTTTTACTAACACCAGATGTCCCGACAGTAATTTTTAGTAATATTAAATATATATTATATAACCCCAATATATAAATATATATTTAATTCTCTAAATATGATAAAGAAATTAATTCATAATTATCATTTAGTTTCTATTTACTATCGTGTATCAGAGTAGTTAATCAGAAGAATTAGTAGATATAAGGAAAAAATATTTCATACCAAATTCCATCAACTGAACATTTATATTTTAAAGTGTTCAATGAGTAATGTTTTGAATTTCATAGTAGTTTTCCGAAGAAAAATAAAACTACGGAGAACCGTAACCATAAAGGTCTCTCGATTGATTGCCGCATGGGAGTCAAAATTTTGTATTGTCTTATAACTTTTTTAATTAGCATGGCAACTTACAAGCTTCACTGAAATGTTGAGAACTGTCTTCGCTCTATCGCTCAAAACACTTAAATAAAAAACCTATTTATTACAGTTATTTTAACAATTTTATAAAGACTCATAATTCTTTACTCAAAACTTTTTTTTATGATTAATAATTTTATTTTTATAATTATACAAATAGTTTAGTAAATCGTGTCTCGAATAGGAATAATTTTTTAAATGCATATATTATATTTTCAAACTTATCATAATATACAACCAATATAATCCACCTCGAGGTAAGCGAAGTAATAGTAAAATTTACTTGTAGTCCGTCATTATTTTTTGTAGCCACATAATAACTTTTAATATTCAGATCAAGGAAATTTTGTTCTTATAAGTGTTTTTTTTTAAATAACGTTTTTGAAACAATATAAGAAGCTCTTTACTAAGAAATTTAACACCTTTCCAATATTATTTATTCAATATTTAGTTCAAACAATAGAATTCTGATTTATTCAACTAAATCTAATAGGTTTCAAAAATTAAAAATTGAGACATGAAGTATTTGATTCTATAAAAACTCAATAATTAATCATGATTTATATTTTATCCTTTGAATTAAGCCATTTAATAAAAAAATCTATAAAGTTAGGAATTATTTGAATGACATAATTATATCTAAAATTTATATGATATAATTATTATTACATAATTCATAACCATAAAAAATTCAAAAAAACGATTTTATTATTTTTATTTATTATGATGTTATGTAAAAAAAATAATATTATATAATTTCAAAACATATTATATGTGTTTATAACTTTATGAAACGTTTATGATTAAAGGAGATAATGGAAATCGAACATAAACTATGGGCATTTATTATTGTTTTATATTTATTATTTTTGATGAACTTTTTTTCGTTTAATAGTTAGATTTAAAATTATTTAAATCAAAATTCTTGTTTATTTTTTATAACTCCAATTATTTATTTTATGAAATTATTGTGTTTGATTTATTTACGGTTGAATATAAAGTGATAGACTGAGAAAGTTGTGTTCCCTTTTTTGAAAAAATTGTTTTATATTGTTAGCATAAAATATGACTCAAAAGTGTCTACGGTCTTGTTACAATGCTAGAAGATGAAAAGTAGACTCTTGTGGCTGGTAGAATGATACATGTTTCAGTGCATTATCTAAAGCCCAGAGACGAGTTTGCGGACGAAAAATATCATTCAATTTGTCAAACCGTTAAGGCAGAGTTGACATATCCATTTCAAAACTTACACGAGTGTAATATTATTATCGTTTAAAATTATTCCACACTTTTTTCCATCCTACACGGGGGGATCGTGTGTACCTACCTGAAAATGGGATTTTGCCTGATTTATTATGGCAGGGATGTTGACGGAGAAAATAAAACAACACGGAAAAAGGAAAATTGGTCGTCATCTGGTAAGAAACGCGTGTTGGTTATATTTTTAATTATATTTTAAATTACACTGGCCAATAAATGGAGAGAAACTTCGATATCATTTTCTTTGAAAATGATAGATGGTCAAAAAACTAAAATGCTTAATATTAGCAATCGTTTATATGTTTTATATACTATAGCAACAATAATGATTAACACATAAAGCGAAGGACAGACTGTATAACAATAAATGCACACAATTTCAATGCATTGTCTTAACTATAATAGTATTATATTTTTAATACATAATATATTTGAGGGTTCAAAAGAGGTAATGCGTATATTTTTTTTTATTATTATTTTGATAAATCAATGACATACGTTAATGCTATGGATAAAAAAATGAAACAACTATCGGCAATTGTCAGGATACACCCTTCAATATTATATTATTATATTATCAATAATATTAATGCCTCAAGATTTTATTGTATTTTTTGAGCACAATAAAAAAAAATATTCAAATATTTACACGATTTTTTTGCTATATATTGTAACTCACTAAAATTGTTATTTACTCATATAAAATTTATATAGTAATATTTAGATACTTGTTATTATTAGCAAATACAGTCATAATTTTTTTTTTTTTTTGTTTCGTTGTATCATTGATATGTATATGATTGTTACCATAAATTAGTTAATTAAATGATTTTATGATAACTATAAATTAATAATATGTACATGGTAACTGTTATTGATTATTCGAATATCTTGATTCTTAAGTATTTAACAAATTATAGTAATTATAGATTTTTTTTTTTTTTTATGATAATATAGGATTTGTAATATATTTTGAAAATAAATTATAAATTAATTAACCTCAGTGTTTTATGAAATAAGTGATAAGCACATAGTTAATACACAATGGTGTCCAGTTATAAAATATAAAATACAATGTCCATAGTTCTCTCTGGAAAAAGAACTATATTTTCATAAAATCATATTTATTATCAAACCATATTTTTTTTCGATATTTTATAACGAGTCTACTATAGGGATCATGTTAAAATTATTACGTCTCTTATTGTTTTTCTCTATTTTTTCCAAAATCATGTTAATGTGTCAATTGCCTAAATTGTATACCTATTTACTTTACTAAAGAAAAACGAAATTCAGGTGTCTTCCTTTTTTTTCACCTTATTTTATCAATACTTTAATATTAATCCTGTCTATTGGTCTTTATTTTTAATATTCTATACGTTATAAAAATGGTGAACATTAAGCATTTTAATACTCGGTGTCATGATTAAGTCATGTCAGGAAACTCAAAAGGTTGGGTGCGAAAAATCTCTGCACTGCAGCTTAGTGTTGTGTGTAAAGTCTTAGATCGGATGGACGATAAGGAGATTGTTTGGCAACAGGAAATGAATACTCGTGTTAAGTTCTCAGTAATGGAAGGGCGTAAAGAACTGTACTGCTCTTAACGGTGTTTTAAATATGTGTGTTGCGTTACTTTACATAGTAGGTATTTAAAACAGCATCAAGATGTTAATTTGCATGCAAATTACGAAACATGAAATAAATGAACGCATTTGTTTGAAAACCATCATCATCGAATTTCTCACGAGCTCGGTTTTTAGTTGTGATCACTGTGCGTAAACTAAAAACCCACATATTCTCTGCAGTGGTTGACAGTGTTTGAAAATGTCCTACGGCAGCTGAATGATTGTTTAAATGCTGTGGCCCGAGGGGAATAAAATGCACGAAAACAAATGATTAAAAGCTTAAAAGTTTGTCAAACAACGACATAGAAAATATTGTTTTAGCCAGAAAAATAAAATAGAACGAAAACAAAATAGTTACTGAACTACAAGCTTCACATTAAACTTTCATACTTTCAATTGAAATAAATAATTTGTACAGAAATGTCTGTTTTTTATTTTAAAAAAGTATTAAAGAAATGTGGAGGAGTGTAATTTAATACCTAAGATTTAAATACTACTTTCATTGTTAACAAAATATTTTCGTATAACTATGTGCATCATACATTACATATTATTATAATTAAAATATCAGACTCACTAAATAGACTGAATATTTCATACTCAAACTTATCTTATCGAATATTTAATACACATCAGTTAAGTTGATTGTGAGTTATTAATATAAATAAAACTGTTGTAGTGTTGTATTCAATTTAATTACTTTTTTACATGTGAATACACGGGTACTCTCAATATTTTATAATCAATACAAAATTCGGAAAAAAAATAGTTTTAAGATATTTGAAGTTATTAAATCGTTTTTAACATTTTAATCTTCGCTTACACATAACTGAAAACGATCGTAAAAGTAATGTTGATAAAAAAGCAACTTGTTTGAAAAAAAGTAAAATAATTATAATAAAGCCTAACAATTGAAACTATTAAACACAATGCAATCAAGCGTAGTGAAGCCACTATCAGTTAGAGAATAATACAAACAAAAACGTGTAATTTATGCTTCACCGAAGTTTTCGTTATATCCCAATGGAGCTTATTTATATTTTAACATGTCACGCATAACAGCGGCAGTTTATCTTGTGCTTTGTGCACGTTTTAACCTTTAACAGAAAAACAAACAGTCCTCGGATCCCTCGTCATAAATATTGTCTGCGCTGTTGGAGTATCTCCACAATAAAACTCGTTTTTTTAATACCCGACCGTCTTCGTGAAAAATAACCAAAGATAAAAACAGAAGGGACGCCGAGATATGGTCGTCTTTTACGTCTTGCAATAATAATTATTTTCCGGAAGACAAAAAATGTGCGCATATATATACATGCACACATTTTAAAAAATGGCTCGAGATACCCGCCTTCTTTGTGGCTTTGAAGCGGCAACGACTTTTAATTTTTTTAAGGGCAAAAGCACGTTTCGGAGATAGAGCGGTCTTAACACTAAACAACATAAAAAACTAATACGAACGCCTTGTCAGCTTCCACAAACGTCATAATCTAGAGCGTTTATTGTTCTGTACGAAATTGTAATTTCCTTTTTTCGCAATCTAAATTATTGCGATTATTTATTATTATTACGATTTACTGCAAGCGTGATTCGTAGGTACTCCTCACGAGTAACACAACTGCAGTCGTCGTTATTGTTTAATTCCGGTAAAAGCTTTACGTATATTATAAAGAGTTTACAAACTATTGTGGTTTTTTTTTTTTTAGAGTAAACGCGTTTCTATAATCTTACCTCAACGCCTCCTTGTAATGATTTACAGCTGTTTGCGTGTCTCCTACGTCCCTTTGGTAATTCGCCCAGTTATAGTGCATTTTGGCGTTGTGTGGCAGAGTCTTCAAACCGGCCCTGAAAAGTCACATCACTTTATATACTATATACATGCCATTATGCAATATATGAACCGTTTGGGAATTGGAGATAAAATATGCATTAGGTACTATCGATTTTTCTACGTCACATTTTCGTTTTTAAAAAAACATCTAAATTAAATTTGTCAATGAAAATATGGGATTGCAAAAATAAAATACTATATTTTATTGCAGGGAATAAAAGTATTCAAAATGTAATATTTCAAAATGAATGACAATATTATACAGAGCAAAATCACAGTACGTAGCATATATTTTATTATATTGTGATTAAAGTTTAAGTTTGAAAATATATTAACTCAAGTAGTTTTTATGTTGACTTACTTAATAATAGTCGGTCTAGACATCCAATCACTGTTTCTCAGTACAGTTCTAGCTACGAATACAAAGAGTGTGAAGCCCACAAAGAATTTTGTCGTAATTACTACCCAGTTCGATGATTTTTTGTGATTTAGGAATGTTTGAAGTCCATATACACATAACAAAATGAGTCCCATACTGTAAATTAGTAATATTATAGTAATTATAAAATCTACAAAAATACACATTTATTAATTAATGTTTAAAAAAAAAATTGGAATTATGTTTTATTAAAATTACACTATTGAGTTTACCCTTTAGAAACTAACTCAACACAATTAGTAAGGTAATTTAAATATTACCTAGCAATAAATAAAAAAAAAAATAATACATAATATATGTAAAAAAAAAAAGACTGGGAAATAATTTTTTCATCGATTATTTTAAATATTAATTAATATATTTTCTTTTTTTTTATTTTATGAATTTAATATACAAATTATATTTTGCACCAGTGGAATCTTTAAAAGAAGGGATAGCATGACGACTAAAATTACGCCACTATATTGCATGATTTAATTACAGTGATACATGTATTAGCAATAGGGATGAAATACAACATTTATTATAAATATTTATACAATGAGTTTTGATTTTCGATCATACCCATAGTGCTTGGTACACTTTCGTGTCAACTAATAAATAATATGAACAAATGGTAACATTCAACAAATATAATATGCTAATAAGTATTATTGTTCTTCAATAAAATGCGTTGTCATATAATAGATAAAATATATTTTAATATGTTAAAAGTAAAATCAAAATCAAACTCCATTTTTTTAATATATATTTTTTTTTAAGTTTAGAACATTATTACACAGAGAATTAAATAGCAAACTGAACAAAGTTTGAATCATATATTGAAATGTGATATTTTTCGCAGGCGACGAAGTGCACAATGATAACTAGTACGTATATAATATAAGTACATTTTATGAACGTTTTACCTGGGTATGTAAAGTACTCTTTCAGCCACCACGAATCCTACCGTCACTAAAAGATTGGAAGCAGGAATGTAAGGGATTATAAGTAAAAGAACTGCCAAAACTTGAGGACTGTATTTCTGTGTCTGAAAGTAAAAATACAAAACATTTCTATTATTTACACTCAATATAAACATAAATACATAAATTCATTAACCCCAAAATGCATAGCGTTGCCCACAGGCAACAATGTGTTTCAATCCGTATAAAATATTCTTGTATGTCAAAACTATTTCACTATCTCAATAATATAGTATTAAATACATTATTTTCATTATTCACCACAAAATCGTATTTATTAATATTAATTAGCAAAAAGTATCAGTAGCGGTTACGTATTATCAAATACGTAATATATCGTGAATTTTGTTTAACAATATCTACCATATTTCTTATATTTAAAACTTGAAAAAAATTATTATCTATTTGGCTACACTGTGTATATGATGTTTTATCGATAATTGGTAAAATATTGATAACTGAAATCGTTTATTTTCGATGTTTTAGTTTGTTGCTATAGTCTCGCACGGGTATCGCTAGTAGCGATTCGCTACTAAACATACGTGTTTAATTTCGCTCCCGAGCTATTCGTTGACAAGTTCATCTACACTCAATGGATTTTGTTCTAACTTGCAGTAAAAATTTAAAAAAAAAAAACTAAATCCGAGCCTACGCATGGTTATTGTTTTTTATAGTCGCCTTCAAACGTGTCAAGACTAAAAAAAAAAAGTAATATAATTGTACTATTATATTGACTATCATATTACCGCCTCATGGCACCGTTCATTCGGTGACCTTTGAACAGTAGATAGCTGTTAGCGGCCTAATGTCGTCTAATCGGCCAAATAAAAATAAGCCTTCCATCGGCCGTACAACTATATATATATAACTATACGGGGTGCCTCAAATGTACCAGTGCCTACTATCAAAATCATCAAAACATCTACATCTAATAACTCAACCAATAACGGATCCGGTTGGACCCTACAAACCAAGCATTCGTCATCTCCAGGTAAGTCCTCCCAACTAAAAGAGAACAAAATAAACAATACTTTTTTTACGCCAAACCGTTATGAATTCTTAAATGTTGATGACGAAACCAACGAAAGCAACGAAATGACCACCGAATCCGACCCCCAACCATCATTACCACCGCCAATATTTATCACATCATCAATTAATTACATTGATTTCTGCAATCAAATAAAATCTATTTCTGGCGATGAAGGGTTTTTATTTAAATCAACATCTAAAAACCTCAAATTATCATTATTCTCCTCTAATTCTTTTCGCCAAATAATCAAGTTACTTAATGACAGTTCCATCGAATATCACACATATCAATCCAAAGAAGACAAGCCTTACCGTGTTGTCTTAAAAAACCTTCATCACTTAACCTCTATAGACTACATCACACAAGAACTAACTGAACTCGGGTATTCTGTAAAAAATGTCACAAACATAAAAAAAGAGGCGATCAAATGATCCACTATCACATGTTTTCATAGATCTCAATCCTGAATCTAATAATCCCGACATATTCAAACTTAAAGCACTATGCTACTCAAAAATTAAGATAGAAGAGCCCCACACTAGACGTGATCTCCCACGATGTCATCGGTGCCAAAACTATGGTCATACTCGTTCATATTGTAACCGTAAACCAAGATGTGTACACTGCGGCCAAGACTACCTCTCTGACATGAGCGAAAAAAGCAAAGACCTACCAGCTATCTGTGCTCTATGTGGAGATGGTCACCCATCAAATTACAAAGGATGAAAAGAAGAAAATAAAGAATTACGGTTCATAAACAACTCCAAAAATTATGAACCACAAAAATCGTAGATCAACGCTAAACAAAGCCTTCAACTACAGATTCACCAAATTCCATCTTCAATCAACCAAACAACATCACCCAAGATTCATCATCATTTTATAATTTAACGGGTAAGTCACTCAGTACCACTACTAACCGACCTCACACGTACTCTGACGCTATTAAATCCCCAATACCTCAAAATGAACAATACCCTATCTCCCTTGAAATTCCAATTTCCACTCAAATATCATTTTTCTAAGAAAATTTACAATCACTTATTACACCACTTATTAGTCTCCTTACCACTCTTATTAACAAATCCCAAAAAATGACTACTAATAATATAACAAACTCCCCGCTACTCATACTAACCTGGAACACTAATGGGCTAAAACAACATAAAGATGAACTCCTTTTTCTAATTCAAGACAAAAATATCGACTAGCACTAATATCTGAGACTCACTTCACCCCGAACTCCTGTATCAACATTTATGGCTATAAGGTGTACTTTTCCTGTCATCCTGATGATACATCTCACGCTGGCGCAGCAATATATATTAAATCCAATCTATCCCACCACCCTCTACCTCATTATGCTTTTCCACATATTCAAGCTTCCGGTGTTTCGATTATAACACAAAACAATATACCTATAAATATATCTTCTATATATTGCCCTCCTGATCCTGGTATAAACACAGGACAGTTCTCAAATTATTTTGCAACCCTAGGTCACCGATTTATTTCAGGCGGAGATTTTAATGCTAAAAACCCCAAGTGGGGAACCGGTCTCCTAACACTAGATGTGAGGATTTACTCAACTGCATAACCAATAACAATCTATCAACATTAGCTCCCCTAATCCTACATATTGCCCCCCCCCCCAACAAAAAAAAATAACAAAAGACTACCCTACATCCTGGACTTTTTTGTTTACAAACTGCCTAGTAATATTATAGTATCTATAAGTATCTATATATTATAGTAGCACTATAAGCAACCTTTTTGACCTATCCTCTGATCACACACCAAATTTACTTGAAATTGGACTAAGTCCCACTATACCAAAAAGAAACACTTACTCCGGGTCGAATGAATTGGTCAATCTTTAAAAAAACTTCAAATGACAATATAAAACTAAACATTTCCTTAAAAACAATAGATGAAATAAATGAAGCGTTGGATTCTCTAACGTCATCAATACAGTCAGCTGCTTTGTGTGCCTCAATTACAAAAACTAATCAATCTATACATAATAATATGCCGAAACACATCCAAATTTTATTATTAGAGAAACGTAAAGTCAGAGCCAAGTAACAAAATTTAGGATACCCCAATGATAAGATTAAACTCAATCAATTAATTAACAAACTTAAAAAGGTAATTCGGAAACATAAAAATGATTCCTATAACTCATATGTTGAAGCTCTTACTACAACCAATTGTTCCCTATGGAAGGCAACCAAATCCCTACTACGGTTAAAATAACCTTCTCCCCCTCTTCGCAAAGCAGACAACTCCTGGGCTATCACTGACCTGGAAAAAGCTAACATTTTTGCTGAGCATCTATCTAAATGCTTTACTCCTCACGATATTCAGCCGAATGTATTACAACTAGAAATAGTGGATAGCTCCCTAAATTCACCCCTTCCTATGTCACTCCCTGCTAAATACTCTTCTCCCGGAGAAATTGAATACATTATCAAGCAACTCCCTTTTAAAAAATCACCAGGTCATGATCTAATTAGTAATGTTATCACAAAGAACTTACCCAATAAAATCATTACGTTTTTATCACACATATTTAACGCCATTTTCAGACTATTGTACTTTCTAAGCACTTGGAAATACTCGGTCGTTATTTTAATCCCTAAAACCAACAAAACGCCACAGGATCCTGCCTTATACAGACCTATAAGTCTTCTTCCAACTTTTTCTAAAATATTTAAGAAAATTCTTTTAAAAAGACTCCTTCCTCTCGCTTCCTCCAATAATATAATACCACACACACAATTCGGATTCAGACCAAAACACTCAACAATGCATCAATTACATAGAACAGTTGATATCATATCCAGCTCACTGGAAAAAAAACAATTTTGTACAGCAGTATTCCTAGACATCTCCCAAGCCTTTGACCAGGTTTGGCACGATGGCCTATTGTTTAAACTTAAAAAGTTCCTACCCGCCCCTTATTTTCTTTTAATTAAATCATATCTGTCAAATCGTTCTTTTACTGTCTGCCTTAACACCATCTACTCAACCCGTTACACTATTAAAGCTGAAGTCCCATAAGGAAGCGACATCGCTCCATTCCTTTACTCAATTTTCACTCATGACATACCCAAGACCTTCTATATCTCTCTAGGTACATACAATGACAACACGCTAATAACTGCCTCCCACAAAAACCACATTATAGCCAGTGAAATGATCCAAAACTATTTAAATATGATCAGCCTGTGGGCCAACAGATGGAAAATTAAAATAAACGAATCAAAATCTGTCCAAGTAACCTTCTCACTAAGAAATCTCGACGCTCCTCCTGTTACAATAAATAATTTATTAATTCCAACGGCAAACGAAGTAAAATATCTTGGTTTAATTCTAGATAAACGACTAACCTGGAGCCCACATATTAAACATAAACGTAAAACTGTTAACTCTAGACTTCACATCCTTAGACCACTCTTAAAATCCAAACTTTCCCTATCCAATAAACTTATCATATATAAATCAATAATCCGACCAGTTTGGACGTATGGTATTCAGTTATGGGGTACTGCAAAACTATCCAATACCAAATTGCTTTAGGCCTTCCAATCTATCTGCCTACGAGTAATAACATCCTCCCCTTTGTACTTCACAAACAATAATCTCCATAAATATCTAAAAATTTCTTCACTCAATCGATTAGCAAAATTATATTACTCTAAATTTCACAACAACTTAAACTCTCACAGTAACCCATTAATAAAACAACTATCCTCCAATTCACTTCCTGATAACATACGCAGAAGACTAAAAAGACAGTGGCCTAGAAACCTACTAATATAATAAATAAGAAAAAAAATTTATAATAAAACTTAAATTGTTCCCGGTCGGGTGGTACTGTTAAGTGCCTGCCCTCAAATGTTAATCTCCTGTCACTAACCATTATAAGATATCATATTTGTTTATTGTACTAAGTTTTGTATAGATTGTAAATAAAATTTAATAATAAAAAAAAAAAGTTTGTTGCTCACAGGCAACACTATGCATCATAGGTTGTTGACATTAGTGATAACTGATAATCTACCATTTATTTGATTTGAAAATAATATTATGTTGAAACTCAATGTTACATTCTATAATACAATTTTATGTATAGTTATTAGGTACCTGAGTTTTAAATAAACGTATTTTATAAACGTATTATTGGTAATAATATATTTGTTATGAAGTGTATATAATATTACTTAGCGTCGATTAAATATGAATTGAATTATAGAATTATAATTACACTTTTTCTCTAATGTATTTAGTACTTGAACTTACAATAAATTATTTTTGGTAAAGCATTTGAATATACTAGGGTAAAATAAGATGACTCAATTAAATTGTATGCAAACATATGATTATTGTCAATAATGGATATTGAGCAGTTGGATGATATAAGTTATAAAATATTTATAGGTACCCGACTACAGAACGATGAATCTAAATATTATAATTTATTTTTTCTTCGCAACGAAGTTCTTCCTGAATCTATGAGTTGATTAGTTTTTTTTTCCGTTAATGTCATATATTTTATCAGTAAAACCCATAAACCGTAAATCTAATGAAAATCCGGATGTGGGATAAAAATAACATATCGCGTATGACAAAATAAATAACACTGAACATATTTTACCAATGAAAACTGATTCAAATCGAACTGATATTTATGACGATATTAATTTGATATTATTTATATTATTATATATCGCACGTTGGCGATTCGGAAGTGTGAGAGCTAAATTCCATTATAAACCCGCGATCTCGTGTTACGCAATATTTTGGCCAAACTAATCTTGTTGCACTGTTTAGTAAAAACGACCATAATATAATAATAATGATACAAATAGTATAATAATAATTTACCGATTCACTTCACTATTTGAAGCAACAAAAAAAAAAAAATAAAAATAGTTTTGTAATAATTATTTGGAGAACAAAATTAACGGAAGTAATGTCGATGTACGTGCTCAGTGGTATAAATTACCAAATGCTTATAGCAGCGGACGGATATTATACAAGGGACGTTATTTTTTTTCGCGCTCACAATAAAAATAAAAAAAAAACTCGAGGTTAGTGTTCCGTAAATTGAACCCGCGAATACAGCGTTTTATATTCCGTGTATATTTTTTCCCCTTTCCGTGAAATAGACGGAATAATATTATAATTTTCTGCCAATGGGGAATTTTATGACGCGGCCTAAAATTATTTCATACATATTTGAACGGCGTAAAATTTCGACGTCAAATTACTACCGGGGTGGTTTTGGTTGTAACCATTGTTTTCGCGTGCGAGTCCACGGGGAATTCAAACGAAACCCGACGAAAGCCCACTCTAACCGACTACCGACTAGTGCACATTGAATATTATTATTATTGCCTACAAGTGTGTCAATTGGCAGTAATGAAATATTACGTGAATCCGGTGCGTATATATATATATATATATATATATATATAAGTACATAATATGTATAACAACGGAAATGACGGAACGAAAAATCATAGAAAATGACGACTATAGGGTTCCTGTGCGTCGATAGATAGTGATGGATGACGTAATGACAATATTATGATATTGATATGAACGGTACACGTGCCTAATTAAAACCGCATGGTAAAAACAATTTATTGTATTCTTACGCCGTCGGACTTCCGCTGACTCTATGCATATACCCACGCTTAATTTAATGTTCTTCGTCCGTTGACCTATTTTGGCGTTTATCTTTGCCAAAACGTTTCGACCAAATGTTAACGAGCTCGCCAGGTCGACCTTTCCCGCTTATCATTAAATGCCTCCCGGAATTGATTGTGCATAAAATTCCGGTATCCGTTTTGGATTAAACCAACATCTACCCACCACCGCCTTTACCAAAATGAAAACACGGAACCCGAAAATTTATTGGCGACGAGGTAAAGTCGGCCATATGGGTGGTAGGGGGGTAAGCATACCGGTCTAAAGACGCAGGTCCAAGGACGGAAAACATAACTCATGGAAAGTCCTCCTTCCGAATTCCTGTTTGCACTGAGGGTGTCGCGCACAAAATCTCCCTACATTAATTATGGTCATTTAGTTGGTTACACTACCTCAACATAACGTTATTGTGTTAGTTTCATATTCTTGTCATAAATATTATGTTAGATTTAAACAGTTCAACTTTTATTATTCTACTGGATTTGGAAATATTTTAAATGTAATTATAAATCAAACATTTAATAAAAATATAAAGGATTGTAATAACGTGCATATTATACAGTTTACATTTATAAAAACGTATTGTTCAAATATTTCTACAACATCAAAAGTTGATTTTAATTATTAATTGTATTTTTATTTAACAATCACTCAACCTGATATTTATGTCCATACAAATAAAGCTTCTTCAGAACTTGGTAATCAAACGCAAATCATAAATGACTTTAATGCATTAAAAAAAAAAAGAATAAAATAATATCATGATAATAATATAATACAAAACAATAAAAGCCACTTGGCGCAGCGCGTTGACTACTACTAGTCGCGTTCTGGGACTAAGAGTAAGCAACGCCCACTACTACTAGTTCCAGGATGGGTGACCATCCGGGTTTCGTAGCAGTAAAAACCTTGCCATAGATACATATCACACGTGTTAAAAAAACCTTACAGTACCTTCCACCACAGTCCCACAGGCTAATGACCTTAGTTGTCGAAGCTCTTGCCCCCTCTCCCCCTCCCCCTCCCAAAAAAAAACAATAAAACGATAGTTTTGAAATTACTTTAAAAAATAAATAGAAACGGAAACTGTTAAATATTATTATTATGGTATTTAGTATTTGCCGTGTAATACTTTACCGTAGAGAGGAAAACATTTTAAGGATAAATAAACATGTAATTATAATAATATGTAAAGTGTACAACTTACGTCCATGTCGGATAATATCCTGCACGTAGTGCACAACAAGAATGCTGCAGCCACACAAGTACCAATGTTTCTGATATCGTACAGAGACGTGACCAACGGAAGTGAATTCATTTGCCAGTCGTGACTCAATGCCGACGGACATAACATCAGCCACAGGTTGAATGCAGCCACATAGCTGTAGCTGAGAAACCTAAAAAAACAATTTTGATAAAATACATATAATATTGCTGATTAAAGAAAAACAAATTAAAATATGTTATAGTAATATATTATATATATATATATATATATATATATATATTAGGATTTTAAACTTACAACAGTAACGTTTATATGTGCTGATAAGTAATTATTAAATATTTATGTGTCAAATAAATGATTATTATATTATAATTAATCGTATTTATAATAATAATATTCAATTAGGACTCTTTATCATGAGAGTTATTTTTATTTTTTTATATTGTAAGGTTTTACGTGATAATGCATACACTTTCCTACGTACGTTTATGTCTTAATAAGACGAACGTGACTTTACCATAAATCATTTTAAGCTAAGTGTTCCCACATCTAGTACTTAATTTGTTTATTCAAAATTTAGTCGTTGTATATATTTAGTTATTATGGTGTATTGCAGAAATAGCAATTATTTAAATATTACTTTTAAACATCATTTGGAGATATTACGTATTTAGTGGTTATTTTGCGGGATGCATACATTTTGAAATAACTGCAAGAAAACATGTAACACCGGGTCGTAAAATTACGTATTTTTCACCGCTGTATAGAGAGCAAAATTTCGTTTCTCTCGATTTTTTTGTCCTCGCTTACATTTTTCAATATTCGGAACACGTACGTCGGGGTAAGTAAATTTTGGTGAGGTCTGAGAACATTAAAACTTTAGAAATACGCTTGGCAGCGATCTCGAGAGAGCGTAGACAAAATTCCGCCGAACCGCAATGACATTTGTCTCTAGTACACCTTAAGCCGTACACTATTATGAATAACACGGAAAACCACGTTATAAACAATTAATATGTCTATCATTAAGTGAACTCCAAAAATCTTAAAAGATATATGAAAGTAGGTCCGGTAATTTTTCACGAACACTTGATATATTGTCAATTTCCGTGTAGTATACGTTTTTAAATTACAATCATAAAGTCAATTAATAAAAAAAAAAAATAATATTCGATGGTAATATGCGTCCTCTGAAGATTTTAAAAACACGACGTTACACCATTATGCGTGAATATAATTTATTGACAAATGATTTAAAAACTATGGTAAATTTCAACCCTCTGTAATATCATGTATATATTTTTTAGATAAAATATTTATTGAACATTTTTTCGATTGATGGTATAAAAATCAAACGATCAACTGGATGGTGAAACAAGGGTAGTATTATATTTCAGTTAAAATGCTTAGAGTTTAAAAACATATTGCTATTGTATTTGAATTACCAGACTGTGTGGTGAAAGTTGCCGGCTAACACTTAGGTATACTATAAGTACAGCATTAATCATAATGATTTTAAAATGTTTTTGTGATAATATGCTGTATAGAGTGCTGTTGTAGTGAAGCACATCTCTAAATTGTAAATTAAAAATTTTTAAAATAATTTTTTAAATTTTTAAATTTTTTTTTATTTTTTTATTTTTAATTAAATTTTTTTTTTAATTTTTTCTTTTTAAATTATAATAGAATTAAAACCAATAATTGAAAACAATCTTTCATGATTTATCTTTTGTTTTAAATAAAATTAATGACTTTTAATACTTCAGTTTTTGAAAAGTATCATCTGAGATCTATTTTGTTATTACTTTGGTAGTAATCAATCCAAAAAATGTAATAAGAACCTATAAACTATAATCATCTTTCAATGCGAACAAATATAATTGTTGTATTTTGATGCATTTTTCACTTAAAAATATTATGTAATAAGTCAACAGATATTTGTAAATCATTTTAGAAATATTTCAATGATCATACCTACACAATTTGTATGGATTTCATAAAAAATATAAATTATAAACATAAATGTGAGTACGAGAGTGAGTAGTGTAAACTGTAAAAGAACCTCATAGTTAAACAAAAAAAAAATAACGATTACCGTTTATGTGGTGTGCGAGATGATACTCTATCACTTAATAATTACGGTCGTAAAATATTTTGAAAAAAATTGGAATTGATATTGTCCATAAAAAAAAAAAAAAAAATGCTTTTCTACCACCGTTATCATAATTCGCACTTCTACAATATACCACGTGGAGGTGAGCCATGAAAAATTATTCATTGTGTCATTGTTAAGCTACATCAAACGTGACTATAGTACCTATCTATTTAGATTGGTAATCATATCCAACTCGTATCATACGGCACAAGCCTTACTTACGGGAAAATTGTTAAAATTCATAAAACTTAAACAAACTTAGTTGAGATAAGCGGCAAGTGGTAAATACTCATTAGTAAGAACAAAACAACTGAAAATTAGAACACACAAACTAGAACAAATAGTTTATATTATTTTTTATGAATTAATCATAAATATATATGAATTTCATAAAAAATCGAATTGACCATATCACCCGACGTTTCAATACTTGTATATCTACCTAAGTAATAAATAATAAATATAATTTTTATTTATATATTTTAGTTGTGATAACCATAACTGGGCACATCATTTTCTATGTTTTTTTTTTTTAAATAAAAAAATTCGCTCTTTTTTTTGAAGTTAATTTTGAGATAGCCTGCGTATTATATTTGGGCGGAACGAAGCGTAGCCCTTCCATCCCCCCGTTCGTGCAATTTATTATTGCTATCTTCTCCTAAACTACTGGATCAATCGTCACAAAACTTAAAATATATATTCATGATTATCTGAAGGGAGCATAGATTAAGTTTGTCATTCTAAATTCTGTCATTAATTAATTATGATTAATTACTCATTTACACATTTTATGAGCGTGTATTGGGGATTTTCTAAGCATTTGCGTGTGTGTGTGTTTATTTTATGCTCTCACGTCCAATGGAGTATCTCCATGCAATAAAGCGCGCACGACCTCGCGGTCATTTTTAGCAACAGTGTAGCGAGTAAAATAAAATAAACATAAATATAATAATTATAATCATAGGATTATAATATTATGCATAGAAGAAGTTGACGAAGTGATAACATAGGTCGTCAAACCTATAATCTATTAAAATGTTGTGATGAATCAGTTATAAATTATACTGTATATTGTGTTAATAAATATATATATATATATTTCGCTAAATATATGATAGTTTGATTGATTAGCTATCCATCGCTCCACCCCACTTCTATCCACGGAAACTCCTAGTATATTAACTTGATTAAGCGCATGTAGTACGCAATAGCTTTATATTACATTACAATAGAAAAATAATACTAAAATTAATCTACACCATTTATGCATATGTCTCTTATTTAAACATGATTTATTTCTTTAAAAAAAGTCCGATCATGTCAAAAAATTGATTTTGTTTTTGCAAGGTTTTTTTATTAAAATGTCTCGTATTCGTCCACCCCACTATCAATTCCTCGAATATCCTTAGTTATAAACAGACAAAACAAATACCATCTCACTCTATCTAAAAGACTTGGCAATCATCCCCATTGGACTGAGCCCAAGAAACTCTGAGTGCCTAAAAGTCGTTAAGCTATGTTTTTGTCATTTCTTAAATGAACTATTGAGTGATACTCTAGAGTCTAGGGTATAGAAGCAAATTGCATATTTTAATTTTTCTATAATTAGCAATTTAATCTTTTGTATTTTTTTAAACAATGTATTTGAAAATGTAGATATTTCTAATTAGAGTTAAATCAATATCGAATTTATATTTTCTACGCATGAGTATATAATTATGATTAAATTCATAAAACATTATACATATTCCCAAATATATTATGGCGTATAGTACGTAATACTTGGAAAGCGTTTCTATTACAATTATATTATTACATATAAATAATTTAATACAGCGAGTAATGTAAGTGCATTATTTACAGTAAAGTGTTATTGATTTAGGTCAAAGTTAAACCAGAAACAAGAATATCTCACTAAATCATATACAACTTTACTGTATTGCTAATATTTTGTATGTGATCACTTAAAACTATTTAAAAAATGAACCAAATTGAATACAAAACCAACTGTAATAGCATTAAATTATTTTAAAAAATTGGTTTTTGTAAACAATTGTTGATAAGTTACAAAGTTTATTATATATAGCGACTTATGAATGAAAAATCCTAATGACACTTGAACAAATAATATTAGAATGATAAATAAATTAAACGAGTCAATTAATAACCAACATTGTTTTGTATTCACAAATGTTACATCCAAAGTAAATTTTAAATGCAATCACTAATTTTAATAAATTATGCATGTAATAATCTATGAATAAAATATTTATTAAAATCTTAAAGTTATCCTTATTCTCAAACACGAGTGTATTAGAAGTTTAAATGTTAGTAATTGCACGTATACAATTGTGATTCTAAAATAATGTCCTTAATGTTGCGGTAATATTATGCTTTTTTATAGCACCATCGTTTTCGTACATGTCTTATACTGCCAGTGAATATATTAACTCAATTTACTTCTCTCATAAAATAACAGTCTTCGATTAGATTAATTTCTTTGCATGCAATTGTTATTACCTAATTGCAAAAACAGTCTTGGATTTCACAACAGTAAAATTGTTTACTAATACTCGTGGAATAAATTCATATAAAAGCATTCGTAGAACGTGATCCATGTGAACATTTAACATTTATAGAACGAAATGTTGTTCGTAATCTTTCAAATGTGGATGTACGAAAACATGGACATTTTATTTATTTAAATTTCAAAGTTGTTCTTATTTACAAACATTTATTTATTTCTTCTTTATATTAAATTAAAGTGTATTGTTAATATTATTGTGGAAATCAACGAGATAATAAATGTATGATATCAGTCTGTATCCATTTCATTAACTTAGTTGAACAATATAATATAATAGTGTTTAGTTGCCATTAAAGTTGGTCGTTTAAAATCATATTTTGTATACAATTTAAGTTGCATAATAATGCATGTACAAATATATAATAATAATACTAAAATATAAGTTTACATACCTAATCATGATATTTCAAAACTTTGACGATAAATAATAGAATGATGTGTATTTAGTAAAAAGTAATTGTAGTGTACCTACATATATAATTTAAACATAGATAATGATTCTATTAAATGTAAAATTAATTAACATAAATTATATTGTTAGTAATAAATCGAGTTTTTATACTACTCATTCAAATAAATATATTGATATTCAAACATGAAATTTTATTCAGTAATATAATATTAGTCAGTAAAAAATAAAATAAAAGCAACTATATTAAAATATTATTTTATTTATGAAAACATTGCAATCCAATTCAATCCAGATAACAATATTTATGATTGGTAAGTACCTATCTAACTATTTAATTATACAATTTTACGATGTATTAAAGGTATACATCAAGTATATCGCTAACATAAGTTTATCGCTAACAGGTTTAACATGCATTTATTTTAACTAGGTATTAAATGTAAAATATGAATTATCTTCTGAAAGGTTATTTTTAATTCAATGGATAATTTCGAAAAAAAATACCAAGCAATCACAAATTTTTATTAAAACTCAGTTTTAAATGTCCACCAGGAAAGAAAACATTTGGGATTATTCAAAAATTTACATAAATCTAAATTGTCCAAAGTCAAAATATAATATGTACCTAGGTTTTTTTTTTTTAAATATGAATAATGTAAAAAAAGAAATATTCACTATTATTTTGACTGCAGAAATAAAATGACAATTTATTTTAAAAATATTCCTTGATTTTATGTGGACCATACGTTTTTATTACATACCAATTAGTAAATTACTATAAACCTAAAATGCTGAATCAAAAATGAAACATGCATTAACATACATTATGTATATTAATTTGTGTTTGTTCACCATAACTGTACCAAGTTCATGGGATTAACTTTTCTTAATTAAGTATTTATATTATAATAAATTATCGTAGTGTTTTGGATGTAGAGTCAAATTTATTTATACATTTTAAATTATAATTCAACTAATAATGATAAAATATTTGTGCAAATACCACTATATTACAAACTTAACAAAAATAATAAAGATATGGTATTATTTACTAAAATATATTTGCTATTTGATACAATGATTTACCAATGTTATAAACAATATAGTTTTTGTTTTTGACTTAATATAGTCCATTCAGGCCTTTCGTCACATCTGTCCATGCTTCTCTGTCATTAGCTAACACTTCGCCGCCGTTTATTGCTCCTAGCATTTGCAGGTCACTCTTAACTCTGTCTACCCATCTTTTTCATGGCCTTCCTAATAGCCTTTTCCCATTGGGAATCCATTTTGTTGCCTCTCGAGTTATCTGGTCTTGTGCTCTCCATATGTGTCCTATCCAACAAATACGCTTGCTTTTCAACCTTGCTTCTATATCTGCTTCACTGAATAATTCCCTAAGTTCTAAATTGGTGCGTAGTTCCCAGAGACCAGTATAGTGATCTTTTTTTTGGGGCCAAATATCTTTCTTAGAATTTTCCACTCGAAAATAGCTACTTTTTACTCATCTGTTATTGTAGTAGTCCAGTATAGTTTTTGTATTATATAAGACAAACTTAAAATTGAAAACAGGTGTTAGGGTAAAGAGACATATATTAACTGAATTAATTCTTTGTTTTATTTATCTATGGTTATCTCCATATTCTCCTAATTTCACCCCGAAGAATGTGAAAGTATAAACTCTTTCAAGAAGCATTTCGTTCACCACTTCGATAAATATCCTATTTTACTATTATTAATTTTGAATGAACCACTAGAGTAAGGGAAAATTGCATACTTTTGGCACAATACAATATATTTATCTAATGCATCAATAATAGAAAGTGGTCTCGAATGACTAGCACTTCTGAGAAAAGTATAATAGATAAATTGAGGTATGAGAAAGAAATTAAGAAAAGGTACTTAATTATCTTGGGGCTATTAAACTGAATTGTTGCATTATTACAGGGGTGACCAAATTGTGGCTCGCGAGACGCATGCCGCTCTCCCCATAGTCGTATGTGGCTCGCGGTCTTATTTACAAGAACCAAAATTTTAATTTTTTTTGCATACATTTATAAAAAAAAAAAAAATGTTTTTATTATATAAGGCTATAGAGTACAGATTAATAAACAAAAAAAAAATAATAAATTAATAATACTATAATATAAAAAAATAAAAAAATTTAACATTCAGCTAAATTTGTTTGCGTGGTACTTTTTTCGTCACTAATTTTTTAGTAAGCTTCTTAAGATCTGATTGAATTGATGTAAGAGCAGTTCTTAGTAATTCTGTGAGATGATTATTAGTCAAATTTGAACGATATTTCAACTTAATTATTTTCATTGTTGAATAAAGCGATTCAAATGAATACGTCATTCTGAAAATTGATATCAATTTTACCGCACAGTTTTTAATATTTGGGTATTTTAATACAGAAATAAGCTTCCAAAATTTCAGTATAGAAGGACAATTGTCCATGAACTATTTAAGACCTTCATCTTCTAATAACTCCAAGAGTTCTATTTCGAGATCCGCTTTATTTGCAACAATAGGATGTGATATTGGACATCAGTTTTCAATGACATTCAATTGACATCAAGAAAATGTATTTTCTAAAAATCCAAATGAGGGTTTTAATGCCTTTAGGTCTCAAAATCGTTTTTTGAAGTCGGCAAATAGAAATTCAAGTTTAAGTACATAGTTGTGACAATTAATTTTTATTTCTGATTCTATCAAACACTGTTCTATTTTTTCAAAATATGAAAAGTAAGTAAAATCGTTTGATTTTAAATCTCTTATAAAAAGTTTTATTTTATTTTAAAAACTAAATACTTTTTGCCCTAGGTTATTAACTAATTTACATTTAACTGCTTTTTTAGAAAATGACATTGTAACTAACTTTCGCAATAAGTATTGGTAAAATGTTACAAATATTTTACAATCAAATTAAGGTGTTTACAACAGGACTGTTCAACACAGACTATTTTAACAAGAATATAATTTCATATTTCGTAATTTGATATGTTCATCGGATGTTAGCTATCTTTATTACTTTTGTGGTATAAAAGTACAGTTTAGATAATTTAGCTCTTGATATAATTGCATTAATATATGTGACTCGCGTACATAATCATGTTGGCCACCCCTGCAACATTATATTGTAGACATATATTATATTATATTAATTGTAAGCAGTAGAATCACCCATATAAAATAATAATACAAAATACTAGAAATTGTGATGTGTGGGTTGACCGCGTCCGTTCCATTATCTGAACGTGTACGACAAATCGTGGGAGTGCGGTGACTTTTGTCGAAGAGGCGTATCAAATAAGTGGTGGAGTCCATATATAAGAGAGCTTGAAACATATAGATGATAAATAGATGTGATATTCCCGAACTACAACAAACACTTTCACGCCAGTTTACTTTTTGAATAAATGAATTTAGAATAATTTCAACCAGTTTAATTATTTGGACTTGGAATATTTACGAGTTAAAATTATAATATTCTGAGGACTCTAATTTTACTTATTTCACCAGTTTAAATTTTACTTCTCATTTAAAATAAAAACACATTGCACATTATACAGTTAACGATTATTTATTTCAACATCCAAGTCCTAATTCATTACAAGGTTGTCTGTACTCTGGAGACATTACATTTGGCGCAGTTGGTTTTAGGAGTCCTTACAAGGAAGTTCTAAGTCGACATTTTTGAAGGAAAATTATTTTTGTAGATTTCTTTTCTTTTGTCAAAACTTTGGCTTCACGGAATTCGAGGAGGAACGTCCGTTACTGAACCACTGTTGAAGGATTGATCACCTTTCAACAACTCCGAGGAGGAACCTTTAATTATGTACAGTTAAAGATATTGACCAATCGACTTGACAATATAGATGATTCAAGAACAGAATCAGCCACAAAATCACTGTTGAGTTGTAATTTTTATTTTAGTACGTAAAAAAATTTGTGTTATAAAAGCTTATCACATCTCCTTTGGACAAATATCATCGTAAATTTTTTTTTTTTTTTTTTTTGGTGAAGGTGTATAAATATTAAATATATTATTCAGGTGGAATAAATATTTTAGGGAAATAAATTAAAATTGATGATAAAATGATAAAATAAAAAAATTAAGTTAAATAAAAATACTAGGTACCTATTGAGGAAAAATGAGAATTAATTAATTAATGTTAAAATTTTATAAAAAATATTTTGAGAGTATACTGAGAATTTTATTAAAGGCAGTTAAGTCCTTGTTTTTTGAAAATTTTTGAGATTTTATCAAAGGCTAGATGTAAGTCCTTATTTTATGAATTTAATTAGAGACAGTAAAGTCCGAAAATATATAATTAAAAATTAAAAGTGAATTTTAGGCAAAAAATAAGTCTTATATATTGAAAAGAAATAAAAGAGTATTTATCGTGAATTTTAAGCAAGAAATAAGTTCTGTATATTGAAATAAAAGAGTATTTATTGTGAATTTTTGGGAATATTAAAATAAATAATTGAATAATTAGAAGTTGTGCGCAAAGTGATTTTATAAAGGAGTAACTCGAACAAAAGGAGAATTAGATATGAGGAATTATTGAGATAATAATTAAAGTGAAAATTAAATAAATTTTAAGGCTAACCTAGGATAAGTTATAATAATAATTAGGTAGAAATATTAATAAGTATTTGATGTTAATTATTTTAGTAAAACGAACGAATAATAAATAAACAATAGAATAAGAAGTTTTTATAGGGTGCGCGTCGCAATATTATATATAGATATATATTTAATAGGTTGTAATAAAATATTTTAATTTAAAATAAAATAAAAATTATTAAGAATAATAAATACGTTTTAGAAATAAGCGAATATAAATAAATAAATGTTAAAAGAAAATTTGTTAAATGAAAATAAATTGATAAATAAATATTTGGAGGAAAATAAAATAAATAACGAAAGCGAAATAAATTTAAGTGAAGAAACAAAAGAAGTTTGTGTACAAGTTGGGGAAAACAAAAATAAAAATAATCTTGGGGGAGTAGATAAATTAATTAATTTAAATATAACAGAAAGTTATCAAGAATCACCAAATCCTGGTAGAGAAAATTGGTTTAAAGCATTTAAAAATAACAATTTATTAAATAAAAATATAAAAGGGTGTTCACCCGTAGAAGGAGAAATAAGAATTTTAGGAACGCGTACAAAATAAGATGTAATAAACGTTCAATTACCTCCATCTCCCACTTGTAAAACCACAGTAAAAATAGAGGAATTAAAAATGGATTTCGATTAAGCTACTGCGATGATTCCAGTCTGTACAGGTGCAAACAATATGGCTGAATTTATAAATTCATGTGACAATATTGTTAAAGAAAAAAATAAATTAGATTTATTAATAAAATAATAAATTCAAAATAAGCTGGATATGATTTGCAGACACGTAAATTCCGCGAAAAAAATATGTGGGAAGGTATAATAAAATAAATTTTAAAAGAGATGTTCGAATATAAAGTATCGAAAAGAACATTGATACTGGAGCTACATTTTGCACGTGTGAAAGATGATGAGTGTGTTGCGGAGTATACAAGTTGGATCAAGGAAATATACTATAAGTTGTGTACAGTTGTATCAGAAAAACTTTGAAAATTGAGGCGAAGGTTTACAATGGGCAACTAAAAAACCGAGCATTAATAATTTTCGTTAACGGATTACCGACTCATTTAAACCTCGTATTAAAAGCTAGGGATCCTAAGACACTGAAAGAAGTTATGCAGGTTGTGAAATACGAAGAGACCAAATATAATACGAATTTAGATGTAGAGAAATTGAAGAAAAATTTAGAAAAACAAAATTTAAACGGAGGAAATGTACCAGAAAGAGAAATTACACTATAAAATTCTAACAATAATGGCAATAATAACAAATCAGATTTTAACCATGGGAACAATGAAAATAGGGTAATCAAAACGGTGGATTGAATAATTTTAACAGACGTAATAATAATAACGGCTATAATACGTTCAATAAAAATGTTTTTCGATGTGGATATAATAGTAATGGAAGGCAAAATTATAATAATTTTAATCAGCGTAATAATAATCAGAATAGGATAACATTCAATAATACTGGTTGTTATATATGTGTAGGACAAATCATTTTGCACGAGAATATAGACAAAGAAATATGAACCAAGGATAAAACTTTAATATAAATAGATAATAAAATCCGAATAATAATGCGCGTAGAAATAATAATGTGAATAACGAGAAATCATTACACTGCACTTATTGGAAGGAGAGGGGTAATGAGATTAACAATTGTTATACGAAACAGCGTAATGAAAAAAATAGTAAAAATTTATTGGGAAACGAAGTAGTTGCCAAACTTGAGTGAGGAAGGTTGGTACACCAAATAATCGACACAGCATCTCCACAAGACGATGTTTTCATGTCACAGCAGTCATAAATCAAAATCACGTAACATTAAAATCACCTAGTTCTAATACCGAAACTATTCAATTATTATTAGACACTGGTAACGATTTAAATTTAACAAAAATCAATAAATTAAAAGGCAATATAAAAAAAAAAAAAAACGAAAATGATAAAATTTATCTAAATGGCATAAATGAAAAAATAGTACCAACGATAAGCCGAGTAAAAGTCACATTAATAATAAATAAAAAAGAATTTAAAACCGAATTTTTTGTAGTAGATAAACAATTTCTGGTCGAGAAGAACGAAATTCTCCGACACAAATTTTTAGTAGAAAATAACACTGTAATAAATATCGCTGCAAATGATAAATTAATAATAAAAGATATAGATGAAATAACCAAAATACGATATGTATTACATTAAAACCGCGAATGAAAACGATAGTCTGTATTCCGATTACAGATCCAGATATGGAAAATAAAAATATTATACACAGTTAAAAATGGAAAGATTATAGTTAGTGTATTAAATATATCAGAAATTCAACAATATTTTAATATAGGTCAAATACATAAAATATCGTATGAATATAATATTGATGCAATTATAAATAAAATAAATAATAGTAATGAACGCGTAAGTAAGATAAAAAATTTAATTACAAACGACCATATAAACAACGAAGAACGCGACTCGATAATAAATTTGCGAACAATATGCCTATATATTTTATTTCAAAAACAATTATTTAACAATGACCACTGCTGCCGAATAGACGTCTGTCTACCGGCAGACTAATATGTGGAATCGAAAAACTAATCAATCTGGACATGTTGAAGTATGGGTATACTAGCAACAACTCATGGCATATATACGAGGAGTTGTACATACTTATAGAGTGGGATAGACAAGATATACAGTCATAATACTTTGGGGATGTGAGAGAAATCATTCGATAACTCGGAAAAATTTATAAAAATGAGGAACAAGGGTTATTACGGTCCAAACAGGTAATTAACACAAAGGAAAATAAAGGGGTAGAATAATCATTTGGAATCGGGGTCGATTTGGTGACAAATTTTATTTTCCGTGATGGTCAGCACATCGAAACTGTATTTTATTTGGTAAAAGATTAAACCGATGTAAAATATATATATATATATATATATATATATATATATTATAATTATATATATTATATTTTATTTTTATATATATCATTTCCATTGTATATATATATATATATATATATATATATATATATATATATATATATACACACAATGGAAATGTATTAAAATTAACAAATTAGATTATAACCAAGTTTAAAAAAAAAACATATATTAAAGAAAATATATTAATATTATATAAAATGGTGAAATGAAAAAAAAGAAATATATCTATATGCATCACATTATTTTAACTATATATTATGGTTATGAAAAATAGTATTATTAAATATATTTATGTAATATTGTAAGAAAAATATACATGTGTTTTATTAATACTATTACTAACAAATTATTTTTATTGTATAAGATATATAATCATAAACGCATATTGTAAGTTACTAACATTTATATATTATATCCAACCAACAAAGTTATAACATATTATAGTAAATGCGATACGCATACATTCTATCATGTGAAATATTGTATGTAAAATGTGAACTGCAAAACTGTAAAAATGTATACTCATTGTTACATTTGTAAAAACCAAGAATATAAACAAGTTTTTAACTTGTATTTTATGGATTGTAAACTAACTAAATTGAGATTAATTTGAAAGATTTCTGTCTTGCAGACATAAGCCTCTTTTTTGGAAGAGAGGTGTTATATACCTGACGGTACATATCCTATTTTACTATTATTAACTTTGAATAAACCACATGGGAAATCGCATACTTTTAACACAATACAATATATATATAGGATATTATACTTATATTTATGTTATAATAGTGTTGACGATATAGTATATATATTTTATTTTTATTTTGTAAACTTAGTATAAAACTACAAATCATTAATCTTGACAATTAAAATAATTTTTTATGTATAAACAATACCTAATTTATAGTAAATGATTCAGCATTTAGTCTGTTTAGTTCCAATAACCACAACCATGGTTGAGTATAAAAACTATAAAATCTATGTACCATCACGGATTTAAGAAGACCTCACTTTACACCGTGAACTGCGATTTTGGGAAAACAAATTCTGCTCAGTAATTCTGAATTTAACAGTTTAGGAAGCACTACTAAGTAGTATTGTATCTAGTACAATGTTACTATATTTCTTATACCAGAGAGTAGAATCTAATCCTACTCATGGTATACCAGTTCCAGTTAACATTTAATTACATCAATGTGCATACACTCGAATCATTTAATCACATTAAAAATTATTTTATACACCATTTATCTTGTGTCACCAAAATGCATATAGATGTTTACACATAAAAAGAAAATCTCTGTGAGTACTATATTAGTTCACACTTTTTTATATTTACAATATACATAAATCTATATATATTTAAATATACAAATATATTAAATGTACTACATAAATAGTATGAGGGTTTGTAAATCAAGATTATTTAATTAACTGTAATCGAAAAAAATTAAACGAGTTTATTTATTAATTTAAAACGATATATTATTACAATTATCAATTTTTAAGTATAAAGGTTGTGTTTATTCTATCTAATTGGGTTAACTGGAACCAGAATCAATAAGTATACAAGAAAAACACCCCTTGGGATAATATTACACATGGATCACCAACTTTTTTTTAATATCAACCGAGTCAAATGTAATGTAAAGGTGGTTTGTTGTTACAACCGAGTGGAATAATTTAGCAGTTAACTATAGTTTGTGGAGTGTTAGTAATTAAATACGAATCAAGTGGTATGACTAAGGTCAGAGGATTTTAGATAAGTTTTAATAATGCAAGCAAGTTTAATTTAATTTTAGACCCCGTAGGGTCTCATGAAACCGTTTTTATATTGATGTAACTAAAGAGCAATAAATCTATAAGTGTCTATTGTTTAACAAGATTTATAGTTTAATTTGGAATTAATTACAAAGGTACATTTTATTTATGAATTGACATAAATGTAAGAATCAAAAAAATAAAATGTTGAACATAGGTAACTCGAGTAACAATAAATTATATCTATCAAGATATCATATAATATGTACAAGTATGTGTACTGTATATTCTATTTTAAACATTCAATATTATGATGTTTTAATGGTAATGAATAAAATAAACAATAAATATGTTATATCACTATATTATAAAACCTAGGAAATATTTGATAAGAATAAAAATGAATTTACAACTTGAGTTCAAAATAAAATATTAAAAATAGAATTTTTCACTGTTTTATTAAAACAAAATGAGAAGTATTATAAATATGTTTACAAATAATAATGGTATCAAGATAACTAACCTTCAAGACAAACATACTTGTACATTAAAACATCAAATAACAAAAATATAATATTTTAATATAATTAATATTATTTTAACATCTTCCTATTCAAAAAACAAATCATTAGAAAAACAACTGAGAAAAATATGATCAAAATATGTTTATTGTTTCATAAGGTTTCATATAACTATTTATTACATACCTATATTATAAATATTTGTTCAATTCTTAGAAACTATAAATGTCACAAAAAATAGATGTCAATAACTAAAATCTAAATAATTACATTAAATGTACTGAAACACGTCGAGATAAATATTTTAAATTTGGATAAATTATTTCATAAATTTAAAGAACACTCTTAGATTTTTTGATTAAAAACATATTAAATCGGAATATAGGCCTAAAAATAACTTTAAGTACAATTTCATTAATTCCAATCATTATTCGATTATTTTTTTATAAAAATTTTATACTTCTAGGCACTTATTTAAAGATATTACGATAATTGTTTATTAATTAGTATATTTGGGTTTTAATTTCTATCCAAATAATATTTTTGTTGTTAATTTATTTTTAATTTATAATAGTAATGGGCATGGATGGAACTTAAAAAAAAAAATAATTATCTTCACTTTTTAGAATACATATTTAAGTATACTATTGCTATAAAAGTAAATCTTGACATATTAAATAGTATATAATAAATCATATAACACACTATTTATAAATTTTAATTTATATTTATTGTATTTAACTTGAACTTGTATACATTCATTTTTAATGTAATTTATTATTTTTAATTATACTTACGTAATATTACGTAAAAATTTTATAAAAACCTATCAAAAAATGTTCAACTAATCATTACGTTTATAACCAGGCAAAATAATAATATATATGCGCACACATGACTATTTATTAATATCATTTTTATAAATATGTCTGTATTATTTTTTGCACTCCCAGAATTTCCCAGAAGGTTTTGAAAATGAGATTGTTCCAAGGAGTACAAAAAATAAAATACAATATATATCTATTTGCAAAAGTGTTTTTTTATAATTATAGCCTATAGGTATTTAACTATTTTAAGTTAAATAATATTAATATACTTTCTATATTTATATACTAGATATTATTATTTATTTTAATAGAGCAACGGTACACCGAAATAAATCAAGTAAAGTGGAAACGTTCCAATATTATATAATGCAACTTTTATTGCTGAGTTGAGTTAGTCTCTTCTTAGAGTCGTAAGTATTTAATTTATATGACAGGCAGTTACTATAACACGCTGCGTCACTTTATAACCATAGAATAACTTATTATATGTGATTGTAATGTTTACCACGTGACTGTTATAATTTACCGGTTATCAATATTTAACAACGAATTTTTGTCTCGTCTTTTGTTTTATTTTAATATTTTATACTACCACCTTAAGTTTTCTAGTTTACATCCATCGTGAAATATATTTCATGTAGTTTATTATTTTTTTGAATTATTTGTATATATTTAAAAAATAAATTTTTAAGAAAAAATTACTACTTTTTGTTTATCGTATATAAGTAAATGTTACATTTATATTTTAATGAAAAATGCTAATATCTAATTGAATTATATTATTAGATAAAAAAAATAAATGATTAATAAATAATAATTCGTAAATCGTTCGATTTTCCGGTCATTCCTGAGAATTGCCACTATGTTACATTCCCGGAAATTGGACAACCCTGTCTGTATTTAATATGTTCGCTTAAATTAATTCTGTATATTAAAAATAAACTTTGAATGGAAAGGTTTAACATGAGAAACTAACCACTGAATGAACCCACACACCTAATTTTCACAAACCACTAGACTTTGTTAGAAGAAAAGGTTAAATAAATAACAAACACAGAAAAAGCAATAAAAAAAAGTTAAACATTTTTCTGTTGATATAAATATGCAAAAAAATAAATAATTTTAAATGAAAAATGTACGATTTTTTTTTCATCGTTGAAGGAATGTTGTCGATCGGCCATTTCAGATCCATAATAATATACATACATATTATACGGTATTTAAATATAAAAAATGCATGATATTTACAAAAAATACAGAAATGTAAAAAATCATTAAAAATGTGTAATACATTGTATTATTACATAGTGATTATAGCTAAATAGATTTACTTTTAGTAACGAATGACTTTAATTTATGTAGGTATAATATAGAAAATATCATAATTACAATGTAATATTATTGGTGCAGTTGCACAAATCCTTCAAAATTTGTAAGGTAGTGTACAACCAATTATTACTAAATTTATGGTTTAATATTTATTTTTTATACTGATTGAAATAAACGTATTTTTGTAACAATAAATTCGAATTAACATAAAATACCTTTTGACTCGTTTTTTTTAAATACATACTATTTTATAATACTAATAATAATATATTTTTTTTAAGAGTCTAAACTATAGACGATGTGCTGTGATTGAGGAGAGGGAAGGCGGACTTCCTGTTCTTTTAACAAATATATTTATGCGTGTACCTCTACTACTAATATCCTAATCAATAAGACATTTAAATATTCAGATACGCACGTACGTTTTGTTTTTACACTTTTGCTTCCTCTTACTTTTTTCACCGAATCAAGTACTGTATAAGCGTATAATAACTGTACAGACTAAAATAAAGTTTTGGGTAATAGTTATTAAACATTTTAATTCTTACATGACTCAAGGAGTTTTAAATATATAAAATCTATATTTTGTTTTTACAACTGACACAATATTATAAACTAACGAATAGTTTATATTTATTTTTCTTTATATTTATTTTTTATTTAGATTACCTATTTAACATTTACAGAACTTATTTCGTAAGTGTCAAATTCAATATCATTTTTTTTAATTATTATGATAAAATATAAATCTAACTAATCATAATTTAAAAATAAACTTGTTAAAAATTAAAACTTTTTACAAGGAAATTGATTGATTTATAGCAATAATTGAAATTATTTTAAATGATTTAGTTAATAGTAATAGCATTAATAATTTATTTATTATAATCATACAAAATATAACTAAATAGTAAAAGTATTCATAGTACAACTAAATATATTTCAAACCTCAGAAAAAAATTAAGTATTTAACAAATACAATTATAACAAATATTACCGTTAAATATTAGGTATACATAATTATTGTTTAATACTTCATAATTATTTTATAATATATAATAAATATAAATATATTTATTATTATATTATGCTATTCCGTTATGAATAAAAATGATTCTTCTTTTATAGTTCAGTTGTTTAAATATTAATCAGTTTTAATCGAATAAGACAATCCGCAGCATATCATTTTCAGTAAAATAAAATGAAAAAAATAATGTTCGAGAAAATATATAATATTGAATACCAATAGGTGTTCCCAAAATTCAGTATAGCATACACTTATTTTTGCGAGGTAAATTTACCAGTGTATCAAACACTAGCCAACAAATAACCCTTTAGAATTCCCAATGCCCACGATACCGGACAATGATAACCCCGGATACAGTAGCTTACCCCCTTGTTAAATTTATCGGTCGGCGGAATTTCTCTGTATAAATGGGTTCTGAAATATGTCCATTTTGAACATTCCAAAACCTGGTGGCGGCAAAAGCGCACCCCTCTCGTGCTTTGCTCGTCGTCCACAACAGAATTTAATATTAACTGCTTTGAATGCGCATAGGGGTTGTTCACGTATAAGATACACAATAAATTATTCGACAGGGAGCCATTTAACGGAGCAGAGCCAAAGGGATTCTGTGGTTCTTGCATAGTTCTACTACCGAAACCATTCAATGGACCGAAATCCTCGGTCGCGGCCTACCTCACCGCCAATCATTGCTAAACAATTACCGTTGGCTCATTAATTAGTCGTAGTTAACAAAAACAATATTTATATACACGACTAGATAGAGAACATTATTATTTTTTACTACCTACACTTATTTTTCTAGTACATAATATAATATTGATCTGCAAAAGTCATATTTTTTTTTTTTTTTTTTATTAATGATCCACTCGCATTAAAAGCGGTTCCAAAATGGGTCCACTTTAAAAATAGTGCCACACTCGATCTCATCCCTCCCACTAAACTCTATCATCCCTAAACACTTGATAGTTCGAGTGTCTGTCACATTAATTATATTTGTAGGACTGCAATGCACTGTCGCATTAGTTTGCAAGAAAAGCTGATTAGATAGGTAACGAAAATGGTTAAAATTATATCTTTTTTTTTCATTTCGAATAGGTATGATTGGCCAATGAAGATATTAAATATTTTCTAGAAAATTCGTGTCAACGTCTCGTCGATAATTAACCGAAACTTTTGTTTCGACAGACACTAAGCTTTTCAAATATAATACAGACATATCCATATGATTCTGGTCTACAAGTGGAGTTCCAATATATTATATTATATTATAGTTATTATAATATTGTAAAAAAAAACATGGTTAACCATACACTCGATTTTTTTTAATCCGAATTCACTTTATGATTATGTGATTACTGTGGGCTCTGTTTAGATAAATCGTTTTCTAGTATTTTTAATTTGTTTAAGAATAACATTTTTTTTTTATTGAAAAACAAGTATATTTATATGTTATATTATCAAACTAATTAGTAAAACATTACATTTATAATTTTAAAGACAAGGATTTGGTATTCAATTAAAGGTGTAATTACGTCAAACGCTTTTATTTATATTTTATTCTTTCATATTCTTCATGCAAACCAATAATAATACAATTAATTGTATTATAATTATATAAAAGATAACGCAAATGAAACAAAAACTACATTGTCAATTTAAATCTAAAATAAAATATATATGTAATGATCAATATTTTTAAATGTTATTTTGTTGACTAATTGTAACGTTATGATTTGTTCATTAAATTAACTATCATATATGTTTTAAATTATTATATTTTGAAATTATAAAAATATTTTACACGCTTAAAACTAAAATATTAAAATAAAAAATTGTTTAAGTTCAATGTATACCCGGAAAAATAATTAATTTAGAAATTATATATTTAAATTAATTGTATTATTTATATGGAAAAAAAATAGAACGTTTTTAAATGAAATAATTTAAATTATTTACAGAACTGAATATTTTATTATTTAAATTTAAATGAACATAATCATCTTCGTAATATTTGGACTAGGAATAAATATGCATATCATATTGTAACTTTATTTTTTTTTTAAATTGCTTAAATAAAATATATTTTATTGATTATGTTTAAATTATGCTCCAAGAAGTTGTCGTTTATACACATTAAACAAAACTTTTAATACGTTTTTAAATATATTTGTATTCATATTTTACTGCTTAAGTTCATTTCGTTACTTATTTTTATATTATACTTTATTCATATTTATCAAAATAAGAAACGTTAAAACTAATAAATATTGTTCAAATAGAATGTTATCGCTAATTGCTAGTTAGTATTTACCTGACTCTTGAGCTGTCGTGGAATGCTGCAGGATTGTCCGGCTCAGTAAATTTCGGTAAACTACCTTGAAGCATGTACAACCGAAACGTTAACAGTGCAACTGTCTGCAAAGTTAACAATAAGTACATATGAAATTACACTTCACAACTTTAATTTAAATGAAATTAATCTTTAGTGAGTGATGACAAGTGGTTTTTGGTTTTATAATTGCTTTATTTTAATGCAACATTGGAGATTGTTACATATTTTAGTAAATAATGCTTACGAGTATTATAATAGCGATTAAAAAACAAAAAAATAAAAAAAAAAAACATTTAAAATAATTTTGCAAATGGTGTAAAATGAATATAAATCATGTTCATTATATTTTATTATGACCTATAATATATAAGTATTCTATAACCTAATTTGCATGATATAATGTTGATTTTTTATGAATTGAAAATTAGAAGGCGTTGTTTAAATGAATTTAGATGAATAGAAACAGCCAAATGCATAATACTATTAATGAAAGCATCATATACCAAACTATCATATAATTATATTAGTATATTGGATACAACAAAATATAACACATTTGAAATTATAGGTACAACTAATATAGCTAGGAATATAGTATTTGATCTGGTTTGAATTATATTTACCCGTTTAATGTATAGTTAATGAAATTAAATTTAAATAATATGTTGTATTATATTAATTGTTTATCCAATTATTAAAATATAATATTTAAAATCATATTTTAAAAATGTAATAAACTACGTACTGCTGCTATAGTTTTTGGAACCCTTCTTATGAATGAATTATATTCCTCAGTCTGCTTATGTTCCACCAATGATCTGCAAATCAAATTTTTTTTGGTTGTTTAAACAATTTTAAATATAATTTTTTGGTCTAAATAATTGATCGATTAGTTAATTACACTTGTAACCATAGACTAATAAGTATAATAATCAATATATACATATAGAATAGTAATTATTCTTTTTCTGAATTATTACAAGCTTACAAGCAACTTACGAACTTAAATATTTAAATTCTATGAACAATTGAGATTGCACAGAGTATTGCACGACAGACATAATATTATCATTAGTAACATATCAATGTCATATTTCGTTTATTAATTTTAAGCATATTATTTATACTATAATATTACTAGGAAGCTACACATCATCTCAATTAAAATTAAAAATTTGATAAATGTAATTTAAAATTAAAATCAGGTAATTTAACTGCGTACAACTAATTAAGAAATTAAAAATTTACTCACGGCGGATATTCATTTTTTAAAATGTAATTTTATTGAAAAAAAATAGAATATTTTTATCCATTTAATAACAGTGATTTAAATAATTACTGTATTATGTCTATACATTATAGTATAATGACAATTAGTAAGTTATTTAAGTACATTTTAAAGCTAATTTATTGAGAATTGTATCCTTAATAGTTGAGTTATATTATAAACGAAAAAATGTTATTTCACACTATATTATGACGTAATGTCAACATTCTCATAAAGCTTAAAATTATTTAAAAAGTAACTGATTTTTATTTCTAAACTGCTAAAAAATATTTTAGTTTTCTTACTTTTTAATATGGCCCCACGAAGAGTATATGTCATAAGCCAGATTTACTAAGAGGACCATTAGTCCGGTTTCTTTGGCCAACATTGATAACGCTCCGAATGTACAGCTAAGCAACACCCGTTCTCTGCGTTTCAATCGTGTGCTGTGATAGAAAACAAAACAAATTATAGGATATAAATAATAAATACATTCACCTAGTGTAATAGATCTTATATCTTTCATAATTTTGAAATATATAAACTAAATGCGTATAAATGAGAATATATATTAATTAAAAATACCATAGATATTTACAACCAAAATAATTTTTATAGCTAAAAAAAAAATAGAGTACCGTAAGAAAATATGTATTTTATAACATTAAGTCATATTTGGATGCATTTTTTACAAATAAAATAATCGGTTTATTTAAAATTTATTAACTTACGATGACTACAAAATAAATTATATTTTATTTTATTTTTTTGTTCTGTTTTATGATAAACTTTCTCATAATAGGTAGGCACTTAGTTAAATCAAAAAAAGAGCAAAAGAAGAGACTATTTTCTTTTAGTTTTATCATTTATTAAACGCTTGCTATAAATAAAATATAATTTTCACAGATAACAGTTATTTATTATTCCGTTTTTTGAACTTTTAACATTGCAGAGTGTAGCTTATACTAAATGAAAACTAAAAATGCAACGAATTATACTATTAAAAAAATGTTAAAGGTAAGTAAATATCGGATATGCAATTCCACAGCGTTATTATCCCCCTTAGTATCTACTTTAATTAAACTCAATTTTTAACAGATCTAATTTTTAAAAATAACCATTGTATCATACATCTAAATTAATGTACTTATATAAATATTTATAAAATAAGAAAACTTTAAATCCCGATTGTTCTAAAAAAAAAAAAAAACATTTTCGAATAAGCATAAATATAAAAATGCAAAACAGTTATTATTAACGTGTTTTATAAATAAAATATCATAGTGGGTCAAGCTTATCGATTGATTTTCGTTGATGACGATTTTCAACAGAAACTTTAAAATAAATCAAAATGGTTATAATTTGGTGGGAATGCCCACCAAACAGATTATCAACAATTGTTTCCTATGACAAATTAAATAATTTCAACACTGTGTACAGATTATGATTTATGTCACTAAAGGGTTACGGACAACATAATGCATTATACGATAACGGTATTTATTTTTATAACAATAAGACACACTCTGAATAATTATTGTGGTGTTATTGTTCTGATGAGGTTTCCTACTTAAAATTTAGTTTTGCATGTATGAATAATTAATTTTGATTATACCACTTGTTTTAACGTTGGTAATAGATACGGTGGATTGTGATAGCGTCGATACCTTTTTGAGTATTACAATAGTTAAGTGCAATCATTATTTTTTAAATTCCGCGAAACTTTAAAAATACAGTAAAACCTCGCTAAAACGGAACTTCGGTAAGACGGAAACCCCGGTATTACGGAAAAATGTCATGATCCCATGAGATTCCGTCTTATCGATGTTTTACTGTATATAAATATGTATGTAATAAATAAATATAAATAAATAAGTATAAATATAAAATTATAATAAATATAAATATAAATTGTATGTACATAATATGTATCAACTGGTTTAAAATAATCATGTATGTAATCTTTAATTAAATTAATTAAATTTTTTAAACCCCGTCAAGACGGAAAAATGTCATGGTCCCATGCGATTCCGTCTTATCGAGGTTTTACTGTATATTAATACACGCTATCGTTGTCATCGAACATATAGTAAGCTAAACTTGCAGTTTTATGATTACTTATTGTTGTTTGAGATAGCATACTACCTACTGTATCCATCATTGATGATAATTTATGTAAACCAGTGCTCTCCAACTTTGGAGGCGTGCACTTCTGGGGTAGATGCAAACAGTTATCATGAACTGAAATTTGTATTTATTAAATTGTTTTTATTTTACGATTTGAGGAAAAAGTAAAAAATTTATAACGTCCGGTTATCGAGTATTGGTAAAGATTACAAGTGTTTAGCCACTAAACACTCATAATCTTTGCCGGGTATTTATTTCTAAATAAAAGGTGCTGAAGATTGTATTGTGTATTTGTTAATTAAGCAAATAAAGGAGGTGCGTCGTCCTGGCACCCGTAAGTCATCATAACCACCCCAAACCTATCTCATTTTTTAATACCCGATTTGTATTCATTTGTATTCTCCTTAAAAAAAATTGTACCCCTCTCTCTTTTACATAAAATCAATTCCCCTGTTCGGGTGCTGTAACAACGTCGTCCTAGTACCCAACGTCTGGATTTGATACGCAGTACTTGGTGTTTTTAAGCACCTTTGTTTTTTCGGTTTACCTAAATGTAAATATCTTCATGAGCAAATCGATTTAGGCGATTCTTCGCCTGTAGAATAGAACTACAAAATGTAAACTACAATTTTTGGGGATATAAGTTATTATGACGACGTCGTTATAGTACCCGGACAGGGGAATTGATTTTACGTAAAAGGGAAAGGGGTACACTTTTTTTAAGGAGGGTACAAATGGATATAAATCGGGCACTAAAAATGAGATAGGTTTTGGGATGATTATGAATTATGGTTGCCAGAACGATATAATATTAATAAAAAATAATAATAAAATAATAATGAAGAATGATCAATTTTTCCATTCTATGGGAATGAGAGGCACAAGATTTTTGAAAATCTACAAAAGAGGCGTAGAATAGAAGAGGTTGGGAACCTTTAATATAAACACAATTATAACGAATATTGCTTCAATGAATAATCGAAATACATTCACTACTCTGAGAGTAGATTTCCATTTTGTGCATTTTATCTTATTTTATTTGTATAACATGTCATTTTTTCTAAAATGAATTGAAAAACTCATTTTATTATAGATAGAGGAAAATAGGTAATCATAAGCAAGGAAGATGCTCCAACAATGAATACACAACGAGTTTAATAACAATAAGTGACAATTTACACCGTTAAATAAGTTTTTTGTGAGAAATGTCATTCTACGATAGCTATTTCAAAAATTGAACGTCAGTTATTACGTGGAAAATTGTAAAAGAAAACTTTGGAATTAATTTCGATCAGACGAATAATACAAATTATTCATTCAGAACTCATGAAAGACATTAACACTTGAGTTCTTTAACATTAAGATTTCAAATCTGTCTGTAAAGCAATTCATTTTAAAAAAATAAAAATGTACCCAGCTTTTTCCAAAACCATTATTGAGGATGTTACTGAATTTTGTGATAGAGAATAATGATGATGTTTTTGAATACAAAGGACAAAAATGTATTTACGTAAAAGAATTTTCAATTTGTATTACGACTAAAAAAGATCTAAAATTTATGGTAAATTTCACAGCTCGTTTTGCTGACGGCAGTTTTGATTATGCACCAAATCGCTTTTTACAAATGCATACTATACATTGTTATCAAAATGAATATTGTATTCCAATTTTTTACCTTTTCTTTGAAAATAAATCAAAATAAACTTTCATCAACACGTGGAATTATTTAAAGTGAAACATTTCCTACTGTTTAATTTAGCGGGTTGTATAAAATAAGCTCAAAGCATAAGTTATATCAAATTTATTTTTCGATTGAAATATGTATTATTAATTATAAAGTAACGATTGTTATCAACTAACAACAATTTGAGATTATGTAATACAGATTTGTCACTGATATATGACAACTATGTCTATGCTTAATATTACTGGTTTTTGGGTCGGTAGTTATTTTATTGTTTATTTTGAGTGTGCTTAATCTACAGCGAAATTGGTAAAACATGCTCAATTGTACGATAAAAATTTTAATTACATTATAATATACACCTATTATTATTTTTATTATGAATATAATTATCATTAAGCATAAAAACACTGCTATTGTTTATCAATGATTTAGGTTTTATAAAAATGTGTGTAACTTTTATAATCGACGACAACTAATTATATAATATCTATGGTCACAAATAACAATTGATTTGTCGAATGACGAGTACACGGAGAACCCATAATTTACGGACATATTCATGAACTCTAGTTTTATAGAGGTTTTATGCTTTCGTCGTTTGAAGTGTCGAATGAAAACAAATACAATTCGTACAACCACTTGGTGGTAAAATATAAAATGCGTTAACGCTACAATAATGTTATGTGATAACCCATAAAATAATTAGCTGATAAAATAATATATGATCGTGTACCAGTATTATGATAATGCATCATAATATGTATGGCTTAAATTCTCGAGCGTACTCGTGTTTTACCGGGAAAAAAAGAAAACAGTTGAAAAGGTCTTCTGTTCACATCTCTGTTATTATATGCACAGCATTAATACGCAGTTATCGGTTGGTTATCTAATTAATGGGGCTCGGATATAAATGCCCTTAACAATACCGAAAAATTTTCTTTCAAAAAATGCATTATTTATTAAATAAATTCAAATTATTATGCAAAAAATAATATAATATAAAAAAATGAATAAAAATTTAAATTACATTTGGGTTACACTATACAATACGAGCTTCTTTGATGTTTTGAAACTTAAATGGTCGACGGTTGTCTGCCGCTAACAAATGTTTATACACTGAAAATGACCTCTCTACATCAACTGAGGTAATATGAGTAAACTTGAAAAATGTCATATTGTTAGGCGTCAAGTCTTCTAGAATAATATTTTCTGCACGATAAATATCTTTTTCTCCTAGTAATATTTGGCATATCTCTTTAATTTGTTTGAAGCATTTGTTTTTATTTAAAACATAGTCATATTTTGAATTTACGTTTTTTTCCAATTTGACTCGATAATTTTTTTTTTTTGTCATTTGATTTAATAAGTGATTAATATTTAATCAACAATAGACGGTCGTTACTCGTGCATCCTTGCACATTGTTCCCCTATACATACGGCACAAGTTGAAAGTCAACGTTGGCGATATAATGTCGTTGTCACATTTATGGCGAATACTAGATTATATAGTCTAGACATCGAAGTCGGACGTTGAACACAAACTCCCATTTGAGGGATTCGACAATAGAATTCCGTACGCGTTGTGGAACATATATTATAATAATTATTTGGAAACGCGACGGTGTCGCGGATAGATCAGTGCAGAAATAGACGAGTCTTTCGCTGGAAACGATATTATAACAACATAAATCATCGGACAGAAAACAAAACAAGAAAAAATAATAATAATAAACACCGGCCCACTTTAAATCCTAAAACGTTATGCTCTCGACGTGTCCGCTACCTGGCTCGGGCGCGAAAACCGCGGGTGCAACGTGATTATGTTACGGCCGCGCGGTGCATAGACATCCCTATAACCTCTCGGGACGGAGTGAAGTGTGGACACTAATGATTATGCCTGCTACACGTCTGTGATGCGCGAAAAACGCCTCCTCTGCGCCGCCACCGCGTCCGTCTAATCTGCCGACCGCGCGCGATGACAAACGATCTTTGGGCGCACAACTCCGCCGCACCTGGTGCGCCTCTCACGGCGACGACACGCCCGTTAAAAATGCTGCTCGTTTTACGCACACGCGCAAGCACCCAGAGTTATATACAGATAGATAGACATACGTATGTATTCCACGGGGCTTAAATAAATGCTCGACAATTTACTGGCACTTTGCACACAGCTGCTAATTCCTGCGCCGGAGGGCTATCATTCATGCTTAATCGTACGACGGCACTTCGTCGGACGCTGCGGCGAAGGGACGAGGGCAACGCCGAGGTGCAAAAAAAAAAATGTAAAAAACCGCGTACCCACTGCAGCCCGCGTTGCGTTCTTCAATTATTCACGGAAAAAAAAAAAATAAATAAATAAATAAATAATGAAAAGAAGTGCTCGGCGATGGCGCGGCCGTGCAGGGAAAAAAAATTCTAGTGATCGATCATGCACCGCTGTGACGGCGGTCAGTCATCCGCATTATCTCACTTTCGCGTATTCTATATGTTCCGAGGAGATTAATCGAAAACCAAAATGGTATGATGTACTCGGAAAATTTTTCGGGACAAAACTACCGTTTTTGAACCGAACCGTTTTCCATCTTTGCCGTCGACAGATCTACAGTCGGACATCGATATTATATAATGTCTGTGTATATCCCGAGACGACCCATTGATATATTGACCGCAGAGAACGCAACGAAAAACACGATAATACAATCAAAAACAGTTTGTTATAAGTTTTTCGCTTTAGAGGCATTGTCTGTTTTTTTTTTTGAACATTTTGCAATTTTTTTGGACACCCTTTCATGCCGATTATTTTATTTTACATAATATTAGTCCAGTGTTTCCCAACCTTTTTACCACCACGGACCACTTCGACAATATTTTATAGGTCGCGGACCACCTCAATTTTACGCAAACTAAGACTTTTTTTTTTTTTTTTTGCTCATTAACAAGAATACACAAAATTTATCGAAAAATGTTAATTTTTATTATTTTACTGTACTATTATATATAATTATTAAACTTTACTAATAATTTACTTAGTGTGATTTTTGTGGCTGCATTTCTTTAACCAGTTTTTCAATTCT
>JACXSJ010002009.1:37526-60882 GCA_014851325.1 Pentalonia nigronervosa | reverse complement strand
TATCCCAAATAATGTTACACCAATACAACCTACAGCATTAGACACTTTACTAGGAAATGATTCTGAAGAAAATATTGATGAATTTACAAGATACTTATTGGAACCACAAATAAATCATAATTTGGACCCAAATAATTGGTGGTTAGAATACGAAAAACAATATCCAAGAGTAGCTTTATTGGCTAAGCAAATTTTGTCAATACCAGCTTCATCAGCATCATCCGAGAGAGTTTTTTCAACAGCTGGAAATATAATCACTTCTAAACGCAGCAGATTAGATCCGATGAACGCATCAGCACTTATCTTCTTACATCAAAACAAAAAATTAAAAATGTAAAATGTATTTAATCAATGAAGTTGAACGTACGAGTATTAATTTATAATGAAAAATTTTTCTTCTTAAACTTACTTATATTTATTTATTTATTGTTGTTACTAAATTATAAATTACATGTTAAACTAATACATTATTATTATTATTAATAATTTAATTATGATGTATTTTGCACAATTATATTTATTTTTTTTTGCATTTAAATTTGTGTACCATTTATTTATTTATTATTTTTTTGTTGTAACTTATACATTATTATTAATAATAATTTAATTATGATATTCGAGTATTTTGCACAATTTTTATTTTTGTATTTTAATTGCCCTGTCAAATAGTAAATATCGCTGGCTTCGAGTCCACTTCTCGTAGGCCTTTATCCACCATAAGCCATATAATATTATTATTTACGTTTTGTGTTGCGCGAAAACTTAAACGAAAAATTTTCACTACGTTACGTTATTGTATTGTAGCATCGAATATTCAAATATTCAAATATTCGAATTATTTACGTTAGAACTATTCGAATTCGAATATTCGAATAGTCAAATATTCGAATAATTCCCATCACTAGTTTATAGTGTAACCAAAAAATTAAAAAAATAATTTTTTATAGACATTTTAAGTTAAAATTTGGACGAAATTAGATAAATTAAATCATTTAAATGAAGAATAGCAATGTTAGTTATTTCGTTGTAATTTAAAAACATTTTTTGTGGCTTGAAACTTTTAAAGTATATTATGATTTTATATACACTCAATAATATTTTCAAATACAATGTTTTCTGCAAAAATTAATTCAACTTACTGTAGTATTAATAATAAAATTAATTATTTTAATAGCAATATCTTAAAATACACTTAGTTATGTAGGCTGATAGACCATCTTTCCTTAGAATCGTTTTTCGTATACAATGATTTATATTATTGAATACATATTTAACGTATCTATGAAAGTGGTCTACTCGACATCTACTTTTGTGTTCTCCAACACTTTAAATTTTCAAAAATGATCTCTCAAAAGTACCATTTAGATTCACTTTCCCACCAAAAAAGATATTTATGAAGAAAACCTAAGCATTTTTTCGACTTCCTATCATGTATTAAACAAAAAAAAAACACACACACATCATTGTAAAATCAATACATTTTTCGCTCCGCTTAGAATTTAAAATGTATATTAATATAATCAATAAAAAAATAATTTTTAAGTGCCTATACTTTGCGTCATAGGAGAAAATCCATTTTTTTTTTTAATTTCTTGGGGAAAGGTGTATTAAACATTTTTAACATCAATGTAAGCGCGGTTTGATCCCACACAAATATAAAAGTCTATCTTATTTTGAGGTGCTAAAACTAGAAAAACACTATTATATTGTTGTTAAAATAAGGATGTGATTAATGTTATACCTACACCTATTTTTAGTCGACGAAACAATATAGTGCAAATGTGCAATGTAATAGCATGTAGGTATTTATTATTGTCCACCGATGTTTTCAGCTAAAGGTATTTCTTTTATGCCAACTAATTGCGTAAATATAATATATAAGTACCTATAGGGATTTAATTTTTTTTCAACGTTATTTAAAAGTTATAGGTACTCTGTTCCAAAGGATGAAAATGTCTAAAAGTAAACATTAAAAATTATGATATAGAAACTAAAATAATAATATTTATATGAATTCTTTAGTAGTTGGCAAGTACATAATAATATTATCTACCTACATTGCATTCGATTATATGAATAAACGAATATAATACTTAAATATCTACGTAATATAATAATATGCTACTTATTAATATTTAAGTCGCTATCCATACAGACCACATTCCACACTCCTTTATAAAATTACAATATTTTGTATTATTTGTATTTATTATATTTTTAAAATAAATAAAAATACCTTATGATTTTTTCTTATTATTTTTTATTCATTCGTTATAATTTGTAACTCCGTGGTAGAAAAAAGATATATAATTGGAATCTATTTGAAAATCCTATGAATATCTTTCTAATGTAACATTTTAGTACCTAGGTAGGAGAAGTGTTATACCAATGATTATACTTTTAAAGATCTTAAATAACAATTAATAAATTCTATGTGTAATGTGTATAATGAAATATTACAGTGAAACCTCTATAAATAGACACCCTTGAAAATAGGCACTTTTGAATTTCTCGAAAAAAAATATAAGTACACAGTAGGAGCTATAATCTTTAAAAACCAAACACTCTTAATGGATGTGAACACTAAAAATCATAAATTGTAATGTACTTCTCATCGATGCACATAATATATTATGTAACTATGTACAATCCACATGATTAAATAATAAAAATAGGTACTATATTTATATTTAAACATTTTGTTCATATTTCCTTATCTTAACGGTTTTCCTATTCGATGAACGACAAAATGTTGAATGCTGATGTACAATCAAACATATAAAGAATTAAAGAAGCTTAAATTATTATTTAATTATGAGATTAATTAATAAAATATAATATATAAGTATAAAAAATTGGACTCTTTACGATTCTTAATAAAATATTCTTCTCTAATTTTTTATTAATCCTAGATTTTTTTCCTGTAAAAAAGTTTTAGCAAGCCATATTATTTGTAAACCATTGTTAATTTTATGCATAATATGATTATTAATTTAATGTAAGTAGTCATAATGTTAATAGAAATATATTACCTAATATTACCTTATTACATCCCAATGTATAATTCATTATAATAAAGTATAAATTCTTAATACAGTATAAGTTACAACTATATGGTATGAAATAAAAGAATAAATAAATAGAAAACTATATGTTTAAAAATAATTTTATTATAATATTTATAGCAAATTATTATAATCGTAATAAAATTTTTATATGCATAATACTAATTATTTTTAATATATGATACATACCATGATATTTTTTTTTTTATTTTGTGGTATAAGTATCACATTGCAGAGGTTTAGTTATTGAGTTTTTTAATAGTTAAATTAATCAAGTGGGATTGCCATTACTATTGTGCACTATTGTGATCTTCATTGTATAACTTTCTTTCTCTAATAATTTAGTTTTATATGATATGCTTACATTCTAATACGAGGACGCATCAAAAAAAAAAAGGCTAGGGCGGATGTAATGATGTGCGCTTAGCCATCATATATCTTAAATTTTAAATATATAATAAATAGTATTGAATAAAATACAATAATATATATTAATAATTGTAATAATAACATATGTATAACAATTATAATAATTGATAACTTTAAATATAAAATAAAACTCACACATATGCACATATACACACGCACACACTCTTATCTGTATTAGAATTAGATATATAAGGTGACCACTAGTCGCCGACAGCACTCTTAGTGTGTTGTTGTCGTCTTCGAGTATAAGGATTCATAAGCGAGTCTAAAAGACTATGCAGATCGTTATACAAGAGGCATATACATTTTTTGTGAAACATTTATTAAAATATAATTCGTGTGTTTATATAATAAAGTTAAATAAAAATAAATAATTAAATTTAAAGAAAAGAAGAGTGTAGTTATTTTAATACATAAATCGATCACACCACGTTACATTTTGAATACGAGCTGCAATTGCAACAAGCAAGTTAACACAGGAATCAGAGAGGTAATATTATCAAGTTGTAATTATTTAACAAGTAATGATTTAGAAATATAAAATAGTCCCCGATTAATTTTATTAGTTTTATTCTATATCATTACACTATTTCATAAGACTACAAACAAAAATATCAGCAACTATTTTACAATTATTTATATTTGATTAAACAAAATATTTTGCCACCAAATAGTACATAAATAAGTATGTTGGATTTTCATACATATCTATAAATTGTTGGATACAATCGAAATGTAAATCAGTAAGATGAGATAAAATTTTAAAATATTAATAATTTTTAAAGGCATTTAAAATGAAAATATTAATTTATCATTCATTGGGTGAAAGTGTACATATAATATTTTATACCTTTCTTGTAAATAATCTGCATTCAATTTTATAAGAATTTTTAAATCCTCTGGAAGAATATTTTCTAGTCTCTATGTTATAAGAAAAACTATATTACAAATACAAAAAATTACAAGTGCTATTGATTAGCTCAATTTACAATTGAACATAACTAGTGGCATATATTAGCATTTAATCTTCCTTCTTATTCTATAATCATTTTTAGTTCTCGTGACAACCGCCATTAATACTTCTTTCAGATAAATGTAAATATTAAATGTTTTTTTCTTCCTAAAAAATTAAATTAAAATATGTTAATTATAAAATCTCAAAAATATTAAATATTTGATTAGAGTTATTTTTTATCTGTTGTTGATAATTCAAATTTCTTACTTTTTCTTCTTGATTCTTTTAAAGAAATTTTACAACCGTATTTTTATGGTACAAACTAATTTCTTCAGATTGTTCTAAGTTAAAAAATAGAAATTAAAATTTATCTATAATGATTTTTATTTTCTTTGTTTCTCATTATAAAAATCCACTACTTCATCAGTTTCTTCTTGAACACCTAAAAAAAATTGAAACAAAAAATTAGCGAATAGATCAAGTGTGTATATTCATGCAGTACACATGTGCTAATTTTTAACTCAAAAACTTTGGAAAGTAAAATATATTTATAAAAAAAATTAATATTGATATTAATTAAATCAGATAATAGATAGCAGAAAAAATTCATAAAAAAATTTCACTGCGAAAAATGCAAAAAATATGTATAAATATAATATTGAATATATTATTTATCAACGGGGATAATAGCCAGTACTTGCTTGAGAATCATTTCAATTTATAGCAAAATATTCATTTGTTAATTTTTAAGCAGTCGAAAAACATGTTACAAAATTGTGAAAAAAAAGATATAACACATATAATATTAAACATCAGATCATATACTATCTAGCAAGCAACTACATCAATGAAATTCATTGCATATAATGATTAAATCACTTCTGAGATTGTTTATTAACATATTAAAATAATATGAAAACAGTTTATACATAAAATTTATTAATACTAATCAGATCATATACTATGTAGCAAGCAACTGCATCAATGAAATTCATTGTGTATAATGATTAAATCACTTCTGAGATTGTTTATTAAATTATTAAAATAATGAGAAAAAAGTTTTTACAAAAAATGTATTAATATTCATTTAATCATATACTAAATAACAGTTAGATGCATCAATGAAATTCATTGCAAACAATTTTTTCATCAAATCTGAATTAGAAGTGAAATATTAAAAAAAAAAATAGTTCAAAAGTAAGGTATAACAAATATAACAATACAAATCTAATAGATTAAATAGTAGCAAGCAAATGTATTAAAGATATTCATTGTTTATAATGATTAAATTACTTCTGAGATTGTTCGATAACATGTCGAATAGTGTAAAAAAAAAGTACCAATAAAATTATATTAATCTTCATTAGTTCAGATAGTATTTATCAGTTATGCATCAAATATAATCTTTGCAAATACATATTTTTTTACTTCTGATTTAGTTTGATGTTATGTTAATAAAATGATATTTTTAAGAATAATAATATTTATAATTATCATATTTTTAACTATATATTTTGACAAAAATTAATATGTATGTGCATTAGCTGCTTTGATAGTTTTTATACGTCTATAAATGATTGTTGGCATAAATATCATAGAAATCATTAATTTCTTCATATTTAATATATTTTAAACATTATTTGATTATAGTATAGTCACTTTGAATTATGATATATACTGACTTGACCAATTTTGAAGTCTCATTTTTTTTTCAATTGCTTCGTTATTATAATTAATAACTTTCTTCATTATCCTAGAATTTTAATAATGATAATAAAATTAGTTTTATATAAAGGTATTTTTTTTTTATTAAAAATAATACTTAACATATCTTTTTTTGTATGTATAAATTGCTATAAATAATCCCATTTTTATTTATTAAAATAAATTAGTTTTTTTTTTACATATTTAGTACTACAATAAGGTTAATTAATATCATATTTCTTTTTACTTTATGAGTAACTCTTTCTTCAACTCATTCCTTGTCACAAAACAATTAATTATAACTTAAAAAATAAAAAAATTGTTTGTTGTAATAATTATAATTAAATTATATGAAAAGATACATATCACATACAAAACAAAGTATTACCTTATTTTTTTGACTACTGCAATGAGCACACGAAAAAACTTATAGGTACATCATTGTGAGGATTCAAAAGTTAGAATCATAAATAATTACTGTATTAGAAGCTGCCAAATTAATATCCACAACATCAGACCTTCAAAATGAATATAAAATATATTTATATTTTTATTATACAATATCTACGATTCATTGAAATGTTGAAATATTTTATTTTATATAGCTGTGTATACTTAATGTTTAACTCTGGTTAGGTAAAACTATAATATTCTTATTGTTTAATATTTTTGTGCAAATTTGAATTGGATATTAACATTTTAAATATATTTCATGAATATAACTCTGAATCATAAACAAATTAAAAAAAAAAAAATTTAATAAAATTAAAAATAAATAAAATATTTTTATTTTTTTAATATTTATATTTATACATAATAAATGTTTTTAAAATGTATAAAAGAAATTTAACAGTTTATAAATTGTTATTTATAATTAAATATCACATAGGTGAACAACAATTAAATTGTTTTTAAGAAAAATAAGACTATGCAAATATTTATATATGTGATATAAAATGTTATATTTGAATTGTTAAAGTCACAAAATTATTTTGTATTCTTCTACTAAAAAGGAAAACAATATGCAAATGTATTAACATCTTCCTATTACTTATATAAGTTAAAATCAGAGTTATAAACATACATATAATTATTAAATAATATACCAAGTCCCATTGTTATCTCAGATATTTCTTTGTAACTAACAAAATCATTTATTATCCTGCTCATAGTCCCTTTCTTTGAAAACTAAAACACCTTTTAGGTTTTGTTCGATAAATACCAACTAAAAATACTTTTGAACTCTTACAGAAAATGAATAATAATTTATAAATATAAAATGTTAAAAACAAAACATAAAACTTACTCAGTAATTATCAATAATGATTTTAAATTTGTATATTGTTCGGAATCGGATCTGAAAATGATACCAAAATTAGCGGAAAGTATTTATCATAGACAATTATGCATCTCGGATGGCATTTCACCGTTATTTCAATTGTCAGGTTATGGTTGATATTGTGCAAGACATTATGTGACCTTTCTGTACTTGTCTCATACATCATAAAACTATTAAAAATTATGAAATTAATTATTAGATTAAGCTATACAATCAACAGTAGAAAACAGTACATTCTATAATCCTATTAACTTTTAATTAATAACTATTAACTTACTATATAATAACTATTTAGTATTTCACATTATTTGGTTATCGCGATTCAAGATTCACAAATTCAAGATTCACGGCATCACTATCAATTGTTTATCAATTTGATACCATAGATAATAAAGACTGTATTATCTATGTTTGATACCATATTTACAAAAAAAAAAAAATAATCACAACAATAACTGATAAGAACGTTAGCGTCCTCTGAAGTCTCAATTCTGATATCAATAAATTTTAAATTGTAGCTATTTTTTTTTTTTTTTTTATAATAACCACGGTCTTAGGATTTTAGAAGATAATAAGATGTCTTGTAGATTTAAGACCGTGCTACTGTAGTACTATGTACGTCTACACCTCTTCTGATTTGCAAAAACTACTTAATTTTATTATTTTAAAAACGTCAATTTATCTTGGTTTCGAAAAAAAATTACAAAAACACGTGATGTCCAATCAGCAATTATTTATGTATTTTAGTAGATACCTATGTTGAAAACGATGAAAGTTTGTGTAAAAGCATAATTATTGCAGTTTGGCTAGGTATCACGCGTTTTATTATGCAGTTATTTATTTTAAGTTCTTGTTTAAGGATTCATCCTTCACAAATTTCATTAAATTACCACGACTACATTTTGGACCGGTGGCCAGTGGCTAACATACCGTAGATACTGTTTTATTTTTAACATATTATATGATATGTTTTAAGGCTGGATACAACATTTTTTTCTTACCGAATTTTTTATGACTGTGCAGTTGCCATAGTTGTCATTAATTACATCGATTAATCGTTATTAGGTTATATCGATTATTTTCTTAACAATTTCGCGTTACCTACAGTTGCAGTGGCCAAGCATTAACAAATAAATAAATTGTATTATTTAAATCGTATTTTTATACATATTAGAATGGTTTTTAGTGCTCATTTGTTATATCAGAACAGCGACTACAAAAACATATATAATTTAATGTTTTTCCATGCAGCGGATAAAATATCAAATATCTTTTTGATCAACTCAAAACCGTTGTTTATATTTGAGTACCAACTCAATTAAATCAAATAAATTTATAGAATTTGGCATGATCGCCATTTCGATTTATGCGAATTATGTCTTATCCCGAACGTAAAGGATAACCATAGATTTATAAACATAATATTATGTTTTAAGTTATAAAGTGTTATACTTAATTCTTCAAATAAAGTTCTAAAAAAAAAAAAGTGTTATACTGAGTTTTTATATTACAAATCTTATCAAAAGGTAATTTTAATTAAGTATTATGTTATAATTTAACAAAATTAGGTTTTATAAAGTGTATATTATTTTGTTTTTCTTATATTTGTTCATACATAAATATTTTACCCATTTGGTATAATTGTTGTTTAATCAAATATTTAAATACACTTATATTATAATAATATTTAAATTTAATATGTAGGCAATTGAGCTGCATAATATATTTATATTAGCATTATTTATCTTATAGAATAATAATGGGTTAATGATAATCGGGTTTTAATATTCAAAACTGTTATTTGAGATTAGATATTTTATACAAAAATGTAACAACGATTTTAAAATAATTTTTAATTGGGATCCGTGACACGTTTGATGTGGTTTTGTATATTAAATATTTTTTTCCATTAAAACCGTCCGAGCGAGAGTACAGCGTAGCTTAAATACAATTTTTAAAAAAATCAAGAAAAAAGTACTTAATTTAACCCTGTACCGTCTGTTTGTTCGTATTACACATTTCGCCACAACTTTTTGCTAATCAAAAACATGAAAATAGTTATTTACGTTGTACCGTAAAAACGCCAAACTTAAAATGGCTATAACTTCGAAACTAAGACCTACCGTCAAATTCTGACTTTACCATTGAATTCAATATCTAATAATCTCGATTGACTAGACTCTAGTCACTAGAGCGTCAACTGCAGTACAGACCATCGTCATCACGTACTACAGTTCACAAAACCTACTATTATACATAATACAGTATCTATTCTATATTATATATTCAAGGCCGTATTTAGCCCCCATTAGAAGCTGTTGCCTCGAGCGGTTGATTCTGAGAGGGCGGCTATTTTTTTTATATTTTCAATATTTAATTAATTTATTTTATAAATTTTATTAATTTTATTTTATTTTTTATAATGAGGCGTTTTTTTTTTGTCGCCTCAGGACGGCAAGTTCTTAAATACGGCCCTGATAAGAAAAATACGAAAATCGGGTTTAGCACGATATTCATCTAGATTCTCGGTGCACGCCTCTACCCTCTCCCGTCGTGTCAAAAATCGCGACCGAAAAACCGACACGAAGGGAGTGGAGACAACGAGACGAGGTAAGATGAGGCGAGTATGATCGTGACTGGAGATTAGGTATTTTATTGAATATGTATATTGCCTCTTAGTATTATAAATAGATTATACTGTAATGTATCATGTGAAATATATATTACCAATGATTATATAATGATACGTATAAACGTATTACCATTTACTATTGAATATGCAAGTATATTATCTACCTGTAATCAATGGTATTACCTATGATGAAAAATTAATTAATTTTTTTTTTATGAAATCCTATGAACAATTTGTTTTTATTTAAAAAAAAAAAAGTTATTTCATGCATATTTTATTGACTACCTTATTTTTTGAATTGCTGATCATGTACCTACATTTTTTTTTTCAATTAATTTGATGGTTTCTAAAATTTTGTTGATCTTTTTACAGGACATGGCAAAAAAAAATTATGGGGGTGACACTCATATTTCTTCTTGTATATAATTGTACACGCCTCTAGAAAGTAGAAAGTTCATTAAGATACTTTCAACATGGCTGACATTACAATATTATAAACAATGCATTATGATTGTTTGATACATATAACCTGTATGGTGCAAAATTATTTATCACAGATTCATATACAAACTTATTCAAGTTTTTACATTATACTAAATTGATACCCAAAAAGTAGTATTTAGATATTTCACAAAGATATACCTATTTCGATACTTTTTTAGAGTTTATGTTAGTGTATATTAATGAAAGCATTTGTTCATCAGATACAAAATAATAATAATAATATTTAATATAGGTAATAGCAGGTACCTACTACAGCAGTACCTACGAAACTTTTTAGTTTTTAATTTTACAAAAATAAAACATTCACAATAATGCACTTATTATTATTATTATTATTATACAAATTACCCAACAGAAAAAAAGTCATGTGGGACGAAATATGGCACGCATATTATTATATACAAATAATTACGCTATCGTTATATAATGGGTAGGTACCAACAATATTATATTATTACAGGAATAATGTACCTACGCATATATTATATGGAACTGTAATGCATAATACTGTGTATTTAACGTTTTATTTTTTTATTTGATTCATATAGTAATATGAATGTACACATTTTTGTGTTGTATACTCATTATAGGTACTCGTAGAATTCCATAAATAGTTTTTAATATCGAATTATTATTATTGTTACCGACAAAATACATTTTGCCCGCACTTCGTATGGGTAATATACATTTGTGTATAGTACGAATTATTTATTATTATTATTTTCCCGTGTCTTCTATATATGTATACACAATATATATATATATATATAGTTCAATATGCGTATACTACAGTGTACTATTCACCTACGCGTCGTTCGGTATAATTGGCGCGTGCAGGTTGAACGGTCTGCAAACATCGTTCAACGAGCCATCGTCGATTAAACGAGGGTAGGACTTACTACAGGTAGCTGTAAGAGTAGACAGGTAGATGGACACCTTTTTTGTTTTTTTTTTCCGTATAAGTATGTGTAGGTGTCCACCGATATTGCTTACAAGTTAGGCCATACTATTGTAGTCGAGTCGATTGCATGCGAACCTACTACGATCGTATAGTGCGTATAACTTACAGAAGTCGTTTATGATAATATTATTTGTCATCCATCTTAATAATATAGTATAATATATAAATTTTAATAATGTGATTAAAAAAAAAAACTCCTTTGATTGTAGTATATACTATAATATGTACATACCATTTTAAATGCACAAAACTTACAATAACACGAATCAGAAAACGGTTCAACACAATTAAAAAAAATATATTTTTTCTAAATCGGCGAATTTATATAAAGCACAATAAATATATTGACGAGAAAGTAATGGAGTCATCGATTCAAAAATATTTACGGTCTTCCAAGAGGTGCTCGAAGGCTCACTCACCTACCCATCACTCTTTAGCACAATTATAAGGAGCCAATAAAGTACTCATCAAAATACTTATACCTACTGCGGAGTGAATCTCGTCTTCGTGGAATGTTCAGACATGGTGAATAATAGTTTTAAATTATATATATTTTTTTTACTGTCTCTCCATAATATTATTATTATCAAAATGATAATGAAGTATATGCGATACATTGATATTGTTATTTTTAATTTTTAATTTACTTCTAAAATCTATATCAATTTCGAGAAATCTGGACAAATTAAATTAATTTAATTTAGCTGTTCTTTTATTAATTAAAATTTATAGCTACTTTGGGAAATCGGGATCAATTAAATTAATTTAATTTGGTTGTTTTTTCATTAATTTTTGATTTATAAAAATAACTCATTTGATTTCTATACTTAAATAAAAATGATCGATTTCAAATATCAATTATCAAGTATAATAATATATAAGTACGCTATCACTGGTGTTCATCATAATATTCACTTGTTGATAGTGTTAAATTAAACTAAATATAAAAAAGAACAGCAAGTGGGTACCGCTCTGCTGTATAGTTGGTATAGAATGGGTCACTTTCATAAATGTGTTAAATTTGTATTCAATGATATAAATCATTGTATACGAAAAACGATTCTGAGCGAATACGGTCTGTTAGTCTACATACCTAAGTGTACCTATTTTAAGATATTATTGCTCTTAAAATAATTAATTTTATTACTATTAATATTACATAAGGTTGAATTCGTTTTTATAGAAAACATTGTATAAGAAAAATGAATTAAGTGTATGAAATATAATAATATACTTTAAAAGTTTCATGAACCCTCAAAAAATATTTTTAAATTACATGAAATAAATGACATCGTTATTCTTCATTTAAATATCTAATTTCGTCCAAATTTAAACTGAAAATGTCTATAAAAGAATATTTATTTAATAAATTTTGTTTTTTATTTTTTAGTTACACTATTAAATAGATATTAAAAAATCTTGTTTTAAATTTTTAATCCTTAGCTATAAAAACTGATCATTATATACATTTTTAACTACTGAATAATTTGTAAACATTCAAGTTTGTTTAAAAAGTTGGTCAAAATTATAAAAAAAAATTATACCTATGTATTTTTATTAATTTTAAAATGCTATTTTAACAACCTTATATTGTAATAAATTTTCAAGAAAATTGACCCAGCGAAATTTTTTTTTATCGATATTTAAAGAAAACAAATTTGAAAAAACCAAAAATTTCTTAGACCAACAATTAGGTCAAAAATTATCAAAATATTTTTTAATTTCTTTTTATGTATAGGAAATTGTAATCTAGAAGTTTGGTGAAATTTTTAAATGTTTACGGTAATTCCTTTATGAATTAAATCAAACTAAGAAAATCGTTCCTGGAAAAAAACGGGTGAATATCTAATGTCTAATTTTAAACGCTCATAAAAAATTAGTTTGACTTTCCAATAAACTTTTTTTTTTTTAGAAAGGTAGAAAAACTTATAGAGAATTTTGTGTTGAATTTTCAAATCTTAATGATTAATGTATTATATAATAATACTATTGGATAATATTATTAACTATAGTACGCCTATTAACTAATTAATATACTTTACTGAAATAGTGAAATTACATTAAAATAAGTGCTTGCGTTGTACTGTCATAGTAATTATTTACAACGATTCTGTGAAAAGTGAAAATTGAAATTCTCAAATTATACGTCCCAACAATAATGATCGTTATTAGATTAATATAACAGCATTAATTATTATTGCAGTTATTGACATTACTCGTCGTTTAAATAGTTGTACTGCCAAGTACGAAGTACTTATTACAGCGTGTTTTTTTTCAATATTTTAAATATTCTCATCTGAACATACATTTCCCTAAGTTGCATAATATTAAAAAAAAAAGGTCATAGGGGTCATCCATACCTCTCCGTAAATACGTCACTGCTATAAACACGTTATAGTATATGTCATCTGCACTGTAACCAAGTATTTTTTCCAAGAATTTTAGATGTGAAGTGTCTTCTTTAATAATCTCACAAACAATATTCATGACCATTAACATATTTTGTATAATAAAATTTTATTAAAATTTGAATATTCATACAATGTTTCATTAAATCATTTTTGTCCATTTTAGAAATAATCCCAATGTTTAAAAAAAAAAACAAAAATAATCATTACAATATTATTTTTGCTTATCAACTTGACTTTTTTTTAAATTTTACCTATAAAAGCGTGGGGCCTTTCAATTCCAGGTGAAAGTGTGAGGCTCATGGCTCGGGGATTGGGCACTGCTCGCCCTGCCTTAAGGACTGTCCTGTATGAAATACATCCAAGAAATTTGTTGGCAATTTGTTAGACATTGTTGGATTACTCCCAGACTTTGTTGGACTTTATGTATTTGCGGTGAGAGCTCTAGACACTTTTGTGCTGCCAACTATACTGCAACAGCACAACTTTATGTAAGTAACATTTTACCCTAGTAAAAAATGCCAAGCTCGATTTGTTGGATTCTGTTAGACCTCTCAGAGTTTTATTTGTGCCAACTGCACAGCATTATGCTTCTAACATTATGAGGGTTATTTTTAATAAAGTCAAATATGTATCTATTTAATGAATATCATATTGTTCTTTTACGAATAAAAAAATCAATAGTAAATATTAACTCATATAAGCACAAACATAAACATACATATAGGAACATAATTATAAATATACGCTGATATTATAACGTTATCTTTATTGTCGACGTAGGAGTATGTTAATCCAGGCATGTCAAATGTAAATAATAATTATCAATGGGGCCAAAAATATTGCACACAAATAAAATACTACACACCACTTAACTATTAGAATGCGCCCCACACAAAAATACTAGCTGAAAAAAAAACATTTTATATACATTTCGTTGGGAAAGTAGGTAGTAACGTATAGTTTAATATAATATGCATACCAATTAATAATATACGTATATCTTTCCAACATATTATGATGCGACAAGACGAATTTTTTTTTACTATTTATTTTCACTTAATTTTTCAACCATCTTGGAGGCCGTGGGTTTGACATGCCCGAATCGTAATCACTAACCGATTGTAATCTGTGCTTTTTGACGTATAATTGTGAGTAGCCATGATAGATAGCGTTGCAGCGACCGGCGAAACTGTAAGTTGCGTAGCGTGTACATAATATTATTATCGGCATACGATTATAATTGAGCTTAAACCGCCATGCAGAGAGATATTATCATCGAGTGTCGTGCACAAATAACTTAAAAATTATCTAGATAAAAGCTAAGATAATCTCGTTTTTATTTAGGTTTTTAAAAACTTTATAAATTAAATTATAATATTTACACATACTTATAAACTTATATTTTAGATTATTTATTATAACATAATATAAAAAATACAATTTAGATTAAATTAATAAATTTGAATAAGAAAAAAAAATGTTAAATACATATTCATATATTAAACATTTTATATAATATGGGCACTTAATTCACACAATTCATTGTAAATTGTAATATAATCATCTTAATCAAAATCAAATGAAATAAATAAAACAGTTAATTAATTATCTACAGATAATGAGATAAAAGTTGTATTTATCTAGATAAGATATAGAATAGTGTGCATCTATTGTATCTATATAACACAGTACAATATTGATCATTTCTATGGACAAAGATCATTTGGACGAATAGTTATACACCGATTGGACGAGTGTTTATGCCACTAAAAATACCATTTGGACGAATAAGTATAATATGAATATGCTGGTAATTAATTTATATGTTGTATAGTAATTGTAAATTTGTCAATTTTTATTGTAAATTGAAAATATTCACATTCAAAATACAGTTTATAATTAATAATGAATGATATTTGTATAAGCGTCATATTGTATTATTGTAATATACAGTCAACATTAATAAAAATTATAATAATAGTGAGATTAGCGACGAAAACGTCCGCATCAAAGTCACTAGGTTTTTATCTCACACGCAGGTAAAAATAATTATTTCACTGGACTAAACAGTAAATGGTCACCCCCAAACGGACTATTCATTTTTTGATCAAAATTATTATCTTTGTCCAAACGATCACCGCCCTTTTTTTTCATCGTGGTTTGATTGCTGTCCGTTATCAAGATATCTGGGAGAAATAATTACTGTTCGACGTCTGTAATGGATTATAGAGTCCCTTTTAGTCTATATAGACAGGTCGAAATACATTGGAATACCTACCTATCTCGTTGACGGGACTTTTGTCATTTTGTCCGTTAAGACACCGAGAGAAGTGCTCGTTAAATCAGGGTTCACCGTGTTATGATTATAGGAATAGTGAGGGATTTAATAATGTATATTTTAATATCCATTATATAGGTACCGAACGCAAATCTGAGATTCAAATTGAAATATTATATTTCTTTTTCAACCTTATACATTTATAATCAAATTCTTTACCTACAGTATTTTCTTAAGAAAAACAGACGTTGTAATATAATATACCATACCGACATAGGTTGTTTATGAGTGTTGTATTATATAAAAAAAAATATGCGTTGAATAATATTTTTTCTTTATAATATTCATTGTACATCAAGATTTTTTTTGAATCTACAAAATTAAAAAAAATACAATAACCAGATGCTGATGAAACATTAAATTGATAATGAGTTAAAAAAAAAACAATATATGAATAATATATATTATTATTTATTTAAAATCTACCTTTTTAGAGAACAATGATTTACTTATGTATTGCAAGCATTCAACTGTGTATGGTACAATAATTTTCTTTATAAAATCAAATATTTTTTACCTGTTCCATACTACTTAATAATTAAATCTCGAAAATCGCACATTTGTAGTTTAATTACTTTTCTTTCTACTTTTGTATAAAATCAGAAGTTCCACAAGGTAGCGATTTCTCACTAGACTTATTTAAAATTTTTACGGCTGACATGTCAAATACAACAACTACAATAAACTGTGCCCACATCGCCGATAATAGAGCAATTCTCTCTTCCGGAAACGACCCAGCGCAAACGCTCGAGAATAATTACAAAATCAATTTAATGAAACGGAAAAGTGGTCATATAAATGGCGAGTAAAAACTAATCCTGAGAAATTGATTCATGGTAATTTCATTTTAAAAAAAGCCAAATATCGTCCCTTATATTTTCAAGGGTCTCATATTCTTACTTCCTTAGATGTAGAAAATCTAGGTATTATTCTTATTTCTTGATGAAAAATAGGGCTCACAATTAAAAACAAAAAGGAAAAAACTAAATAGGTAGTTCATTTTGCGTGTCATATTTTATAAATTATATCTTACATAGCTCATCGTCACTCACTAAATTGCCAGTTAGTCTGCGTAAGTCCTCAGAAAATCAAACTTATCTTATATATTTAATAAAATATTAATTTAATGTTCGCTAATAACCTTGTTGTTGATACTTTGAACAAAAAAATATTGTCTATCTTATAATAATATATAACATCATCATTTTTTTTCGTTAAATTATAATATAGGTAGGCGTAGATATTAATACCAGTAATACCTATTGTTACACAATAATAATAATGCATAGTTGAATATCTAACAATAACAACTATAGCAACAGTAAATTATTAATATATTGAACCAAGTTTGATTTATGAATTATAAATATTATATTTTATAAATCCACCTAGTATTGAAATGTATTGATGTGGGCGTAGCGTATTATTAAATATAGTATTAGGTTATAGACAATAGCCGGTAAATACAATGACACTGCACACAATAAAAATATTTTTGTGTTCTAGTTTATTTTTAAATTTTATAAAAACGTATATAATCCATATTATATTATATTATGCCGTGAACCATTACGTGTGCATTTTCTATTCTGTGGATTATAAAATACGTCCTCCGGCGAAGATATTGTATTGACTTGTGCCCTTTCATATAAGACTGACATTTTACACCATGTGTTTGACACATGCTGGTTACGGATTTAATTTATTTGGAATCGGTAATGGTTAAAAACACATTTGTTACGTTCAACCGGTAATCGTTAAATTCCCATTGTTTCCTTTGCGGATTTCTCCTTTGCGTTCTGGGATGGCGACAGGTATGAATTCGATGAATCCGGGATTTTTCGAATTTTTTATGTCATGCTCCATGCTAAATATTATATACATATAACATATATAATATTATATACATTAGGTGTACTATGTACATAATATAGATATTAAAAAAAAAATCATTATTTATACTCACAAAGAGCAATAGTATATAATATTAGTTATTATGAGTAGGTATAACAGATATTGGTTTTAAAATAATAATAATATATGTTATATATAGTATAAACTACAATGTTCTGAATTATTTTATGAACTGCATATCGATTAGTCATAATTTATCTTATTATAATATGTACCATGAATTCTCTTGCATATTGATGAATTTTACTATCCCTGGTGTTTGTTCCGAAATAGCTGTCACACATTCAACCAAGTATGGAACTTCTAACAAGACGTCTCCCTAAGTTCATAAAAAACACAAAATATTACGTCAATGATCTATTGTTATCAGAGACGTATTTATGAGGGACATAGCGATATTATAGGCGAAAAATTATTAAGATATTTAGGGACGGCAGCAAAATTATACTGTTATTACATACATATGGTACTGTTCAAAACTTATAAGTTATAACCATTGTCTACCGTCCATCGTCATTTGTCCGTTAAGAGACGTGAACGAAAATGTATAAAAAAATCAAGATTATTATATTTATAAAATATAATTTAAATTTTGTTTTCTTGCTGATAAAATATTATTGATATGAAAATACAATAATAAAATGTTATTAAAACATTGGGAATTCTACTGTTGTATCACTCGAAAATCCAAATTATTCATATGAATCTAATAGTTCATACTTAGTTATTTTACATTTTAATCATTTTTTTTAAATTGTTTTGTTAGTAAATCAAATATATATACGTATATAAGTTAATTATAAGTACATAATTAACTAACCGAATGAATTATTTTAATATTTTTCTTAAATTTTAGTTTCAATTGTATTGCGGGTTACACCTTATAATAAATTGCATTTTGTAGTTGTATTAATTGTTTTGGATTTTGGTTGATGCAATCGGATTATTTTTAATATTATAAAAACAATAGCATATTAAAATAAGTTGCAAAATAACAAAACTAAGTGGTACATCTTATGAAAAAAAAAAAAAAAATTAAAAATGAACGTGTTATTTCTAAATTAGACAATAATTTTATTAAATTAATTATCTGAAAATTTGACATGTACCTAATATTTATATTAAATTATGAGGATTAGTAAGTTCTTGAAAACATTCCGGAAAATTGTCGGTGACTACTTTTTATTTGTGTGCATGATTGAGGAGAGGAGTGTAAATAAGGTGTCATCATATCATTTAAAACACTAATTATGTCTCTGATTTTAAAAATACTAGTAGGTAAAGTTGGTGAAATAACGATAAAATTATCAAATATTACTGATAAGTTTTGAAACATCAATTTCACCTTAGATTTTTCCAGTTTATCAGATACTTTGATAAGTAAAAAGTTGTCCATTCCCGAGGTCATCTGCAGGCTCGTTACGTGTTCCAATGGCAATTGATCTCTGATATTTTGATTATTATTAGATTTTTTGATGATTAAAATGTTTTCTGTAGTTATTATTAAAATCCTAAATCTTGGTCGGTACCCTCGGCGATCAAATTTCGTAACTTCTGCAGCGTACTAAAAAAGTTTAGAATTGGAAAAAAAAATTAAACAATTAACTCGTAAGTATGTAAAAACCAACAAGATAAATAGTTTTTGGAGTTGCGTCATTGAGGTTGGTATTTATTAGTTTTTGAATAACTCCTGCACGATCAAAATTGAAATCAAACTTTAAGCTTTCTGGGTATAATAACTTTTTTTCTACAAAATACATTGAACATTTGATGCCGTTATTGTGTATACAAATATAGCACAGGTAAAATATAGTATTTTCACCTTTGAATATTTCAGATGCAGCAAGTTTTAGTTTTAGACGCTTATACGACTCTGGATATTTAGCCAAATTCGCTCGATATGTTCTCGATAGCCAACTACGGTGCAGGACCTTTAAGTACTCAGATACCTTTGGATAAATACATTTTATTTATAATAACATACAATAATGCATCATGCAATATTTTAATGTATTTACTTCAGCACAGCAAGTCGGTGGCTTGAGCCAACGGTCATCTAACAGACTTTTTGGCAACGCCTCAGATAGGTCGACCAGATATTTTGTTTGCTTATATACAACAAACCGACGGTTGTACACGTTTGGCGGATCGTTTCTCGTCAAGAATCCCTTGGCAAAGCTGAGAATTGTTATTTGTTTTTAAATAGGTGACGGAAAATGACTGTCTTAATTTTTTTATTCGTAAATGTTACAAGGGTTTCATTGTGGTGGGAGGGGGAGGGGTAGAACAATAAATATTAATACCTTATAATCGTCAGCCCGGCCTTGCGAGTCTTGTTGTAAGCGCGCACGGCCAACAGTCTCCTGATGTTTTTCTGGACAAAGACTATCTTTTGAGTGACAATTTCGAATTCTCTGAGTTTCATCGACTGCCTGTACCTCAAACGCTGCCTTGCTAATCTCTGACAGCATATTAACAATGCCCTGATCCGTTTGTATCGTTTGCGGGCCAAGCATCCACGCCACGCCGATTGGATGATCGTGGCCAATAGGTGTTTGGATGCCTGGAATCGTTTTTCGATTTCAAACACTGTCTGTGGGTATTTTATCATGATTTTCGTCCTATAAAAAACAAAAAAAATCTGCTGTACCACTGTACCACTATGCAGAGCTATATAAGATTATTGAATAGTTAAACAAAAATAGCTATTATTCGAAGATCAGTGTGATATTTTCAATTTTTACGAATTAATTTTAACAAACTGTGACCGTAATTACATATTATTTTATGTCCTACACCATTAATTGTAAAATTATATTAGAAAATCATTTGAAATTTTCAAAGTTTTTAAAACTGTGGTAAGTATTTTTAAATTTGTTTTTAAAAAAATAAGGTTTTTGATACTTGCTGCTACTTCTTCACTTACTTTCCGATCTTATAATCCTCGCTCGTGTACTGCAGATGTTCAATCAGCCGTTTTACTGCCTTAACAGCCACCCCGCCGTACCGCCGAGTCCAATCGGGCCAAGTATCCGGGCACAAGCTCTTATATCTATTTAAAAATACTTCAAATTGACCACGGTATGCGAAACCAGCTTTCTTGATACGCAGTATCTCTACTAAGCCCATATACTTCACTTGTTTACTGATCACTTCTTCGTCAAAATTGTCTGAAATTTTAATGTAATAAAAATACAATCTAATATATTATTATACAATATATGTAGATGGTATAGTAGTCCATAACACAAGACTTCCTTTAGGGGCGATTTTTAAAAAAATATGTTTGAATTGTTACTATCAAATATTATTCTCATAAATTACAATATAGTATGTGTTATAAAAATATTTTATACTATGAATCAATTATACGAAAATAAGTCTAAGAAGGGTTATAACGTTTATAACATAATTTATCGATTAACTTAACTACTCATCAAATATTGTACCAACCGGATTCTTTGTAGTTGTTGGGTTTGATGCATCTAATGTACGAAGGCTCTTTTGACGATAATGTGTTTATAAGTCGATTTAAACTTGTCTTAAATTGCTTTATTGTGGTCTCTGGTATCTTTTTATTGGGCGTCTGGCAGTCTGAAAAAATCGACTAAAAATTTCGGGTGACAATTAATATAGTCTTAACGTGTATAAATTATATATTACCTTTATGATTGCATTGGTTGAGCTGGACATTATTTGGCTCAGGTTCCCAAACAAAGAGTCATTGTTTTTCTCTAAAAAACTGGAAGCATCGTACGTCACAATACCGGCAAAATGTTTGATTACAAATTCCTTTTAATATTTGAAAAAAATGTTATACATAATCTATATTTTTGTGGTAGTTAGTGCTTTATTATTGCTCACCGTAGGTAAAATTATTGTCCTCTTGAATTGTGGTTCGTTTGCAGTTTGATAACACGAAAAGTACTCGTGTTTCTTAAAACGTCTCGATAACTCGTTGAGTAAAATCAAATTATTACATACATCAGTTTGTTTGAGAGACTCGTCATCGAGACATGAAATGATCCCTTAGAAAAATACGACTGTGGTGTTAGTTATTCGAAAATAAATCCGATAAACATACGATATATGTTAAGGCACCATACCTTTGTGTCTTTCCTCAATCATGTCACATATAATACCGTTGTCAAAGTACTCAACAACAGCCCACTCGATGCCCTCGTTTAAATATTCTTGTTGTTCTGACTTAAGTGTCAAGTCAAGAAATAACTTTTGCAACTTTTCGTTGCAATAATTAATGCAAAACTGTTCAAATCTAAAATTAAAAGTTTTTATACATCTGGAATTAATTATTAATTGCAATTTAAATTAATATTTATAGTATTCTTTTATGATGATTGTAAGGATTTTTATTTATTTTTAAGTTTAACACTAAATTACAATGACACACTTTTCAATATTATTTCGGTGTTTCAAGTTAATAATATTATTTCATGCGTATAAAATTTTATATTAATAGTATTAAACTTATTAAAATTAGCTATTCATTATTGTATTTGTAACTAGTCATAACTCACAGTAGCTTTTTAAATTAATATTTACATAATATTCATGTAGTTTTTTGAATAATATATCACTCATATTAATTATCATAATATTATACATATTTATTATTATATAATATATTATATAGGTACAATATCAAAGTGTATAGCACCTACCCATTGTTTTGTAAAATTTCAAAACCATAAATATCCAATATTCCGATTGATATCTTTTTTCTTATGCAACCATCGTTTTTACTGACAGTTGTTTTGAGCGTTTTGTTTATATGCGTTACCAACCATTCAAATAGTCTGCTGTAAATGGCTTTGGCTAATGCGTCTTTGGCAAAAATCGACATTTCCACATCCAGACGCGACTGAATCACTTCTCCATGAGCTCTTATTGTTTTATTTGTAAGTGCGAATATCAAATCATTTTTTGGAACTCCTAGCAGCTGAACATATTATTGTATATTTAATTAGTAATAATTAAAATTAATTACATATGTATAAGCGATCCTCTCTTCCCCCTAATAATCGCAATATTAAAAAAAATTTTGATTAAAAAAAAAAAAAAAAAAAAAAAAAAAAAAAAAAAA
>JACXSJ010002009.1:23085-37426 GCA_014851325.1 Pentalonia nigronervosa | reverse complement strand
GAAGAGCATGTAGAGTTTCTTTATATTTGATAGAATCTTCGTTAATATGAGTCTATAAAATCGAAACAAATATGAAAATGAAAATAAATACCTATGCATTTAGAATAAACCCAACAAACTTCATCTTCGAAACCGTCATCGTCATTTTTATCCATTCTCACGTATAAATAATTAACGTCCTTGTCAATCTCCAAGAGCTCAGCTAGCCATTTATCAGCTCCATTGACTAGCTGATAGAATATATGATAATTTCTTTCATTTTGAGCCTGTTTAACCACTCGAGACTTTTCAAGCAAATAGTTTAGAATATTACCACCTATTGGCTGACCCTATAGGAATTCTAATAATAAAGTTTTTTTGAAGAACTTATACAAAACGAAGTACCTACATAATTTTAAATATTGACAATAGTTACATAGGCACACATATGTTAGCGTTTTAATTTTAATTGTATATAGTAGGGGTCTTAGGACTGTACAAAACTTATAGAATAGGCATTAAAATCATTTAATGTGTGACACGAACATGACGAATATATATTAACATTTTTATTATTTTTTTTAACTTGCCATGGGGTTGAATTCCACGTCCATATATTTTCCGAACCGACTAGAATTATCATTGTTACAAGTTTTGGCATTACCAAATGCTTCCAAAACTAAATTTGCTACAAGGAGTTTATCTTTTATCATCTGAATAATATGGTCACCATGTGTTGCCTTCGCAATAAATTCCAGAACTTTTTTTGATGCTTCTGTTTTCCCTGATCCAGACTCACCTGAAATGTAAAATCTAATATACTATTCATTTTGTTTTCATATTTATTTCTACCTAATATATGCATATATGCATAATAAAGTAAAGCAATATAGTATTTAAATATGTTCAAATGGATACCTTAAGATTAAGTTAATAACTAAAATAGTTTTATAACATACCAGATGGCAATCCATTTAGATGTCTACACTCATTGTTTCGAAAAGTTTTAATTTAATTTAAATTTCATTTTTCATTCAACAAAGTAATAAACTTTACAATTATAACGGTAAAAAATAGTAAAAATCTAATTGTTCAGAAATGTTTTTTTTTTTTTTAAAAAAAGACATCAAATTGTGCAAAAAAATTATTTTTAATATACTTTTCAAAATAATGAGTGTAGACACTTAAATGATAATAATAATTAATAGCAATCTCATCTCAAAATAACTATTATAATAGCTGTTACGTATTTTTTATTATTAAACATTTTTTTATTCACAAATGTCAATAACTATGCATTTTTTTTTAATGTTAATATTTAATATGCAATATATAATAATATTAATAATATATACAGGATAATTGTTGTAGCGTATTCCATGGCTCAGTCAATTTTTGTATTTTCAAAAAACTACATTTTAAATTATATTTCTAAAAGCAGAATAGAATTTTGATTGAATAAAATAAATATCGAATATCAAAACAATAATCACTTTATTATAATTTTTATTTTATACGCTTTAAAAACATAAAAATAAAAGTACCTAGATTACTATTTTATAAATATTTAATGTTTATATTGTATCGAAATATTGATAAAATTAGTGTGTTTATAATATAAAAATAAAAACTTGTTATCTTTTTAAAAATTACAACGCAACAAAACAATTTATTTCCTCGTCGAAAAACCAGATTTCAAAATTGTTATCAATGAATGACTATTGACGTGAACTATATGAATCTATCACGTGGTATAGAAACTAGACATATAACTTGTATTAATCTAATAAAAAATAAATATAATATATATACAACTACTGAAAGTTTGTATTTTAAACATAACTGCACTTAAAAGTAAATCATATATTTATAGAATATTTAACTGTCAAGTTTGAATACTTATACTTATAAATACATATCAAATACCTAATTAAAAATTGTTTATTATTTTATGGATTTGTGTTCGTGTAATAATTATTGGCTAAATAAATTATTGTTAAATATTTAAAAAAAAGATGAGATAATATTATCTGGGTTCATCAAATATTTAATTCTGCAGTCAAGGAATGTGATGCGCTGTCCGTTTAATTGTGTCACAACTCCAACTCACAACTTTGTAATGCACTCATATAAATACTGCAGCAGTATCGGTTTGTATTGATTTTAGTATTTCCAGAAACGGGAAAGGTTGGTATACCTACTCATATGTGATGAATACATCTGTGTGTGGAAATTAGAATAAAAGGATTTATATGCAATTTTATTGCACAGTGATATTAGAGGTATTCCCCGACCATGTTTTAGATAGATAAAAAGAAATTGCATCAATTTATTAGTTCCCTATTAGATATTCTATTGTATAACTTTTTTGTTTGATGTATACCTATAGTTTTAACATTTTTATTTAAAAGGGTTTTAAATTACATTAACAAATCGTCTGAATTTTTATTTGATATTATTAAGTTATAATAAAATTACTAATGTTTACTATGATAATTAAATAATAACAAATTAACATTTTAAACAATTATGTTAGCCGTTTGGTCATCGTATTTTATTATGAAGCTAATCGTATTTTTATACGTATTTCCAATCAGGCAGTAGAAGCATCTACGTAAATATTATAGAGATTCTTAAATATTAATATATCAATGTTTTACTTCTAAAATATTATTTTTAAAAATGAATGCTGATAAATTTTTGCTAATAATATTATAATAGAAGATATATTTTTTAAACAGTTGTTAATTTTAATATCTACCTAGGTTAAATTGACAAAAAAAAACAAATAGCATTACATAGGTTAAGTACATTAAAAGTTTGATAAAAACGGATTGTTCAAAATTTAACAAATTATAAATGTTGAAGATAATTATCAACACTTGATAAATATTTATAAAATTAGTTAAAAATATGATACTATTCACTGATAAAAATTACCATTATTTTGGTGTTTAGCATATTTGTGTTACTTAAGTGAAATACATTATGAAAGTATATAGTTTTAATAACAAAAAAATTAGATTTCGTATAGTTGTTTTATAATTGATAGTAATTAGGTATTAAACTAAGAGATCTAGTTAAAATCGATTTATGAATGCTCTGATTTATTATTGTTTTTAAATTTATAATAATAGTAATAATGGCTATTGTGCATTGGTAATGAAACAACTAAATTAGTCAATACCAATATATATGAAACCTATACACTATATCATAATAACAATAATAATAAAATATAATATATTATATTGGTAGGTAAGGTATAGTGAAAAACCATTTTTGTTTTTGATGAATATAATTTTTTACCCGATATTAAAATGCATTGTTCTCGTCGGTATTCTTTTAAGGACTTAAAGACTTTCGCTGATGTTGCAAATCTAGAAAATAAAAAATTACCCATATATGTATGTTAATTACAATAATATAAATGCTCAATATTTGTCAGCTGACGATCCAACCACGCATTTTTTAGAAGACATCAAAATAATTATTTAGTAGAACTCGGTTAAGTCGAACTTTTTTAATTTGAAATTTATTTTGAATTTTATCTCCGGTTTCTAGAATATCCCTCTTAAAGGATCCCTATTGCTTAACTTTAATTCTTGGATAACTCGAACTTTTTGGCCGGTCTCTTTAATTTCGAGTTAACCAAGTCCGAATGTTATATTATACCTGGGTACTTGCCACTGGGTTATATTAATATAGTAATAATATAAGTCTTATTTTGTATATAATCAACTATTTGAGTAGGTACCTATAGTATTAATAACTCACATATGTGGCATTTCTTCAACATAGTTTTTGTTATAGTATTTGAGCATCAATTTGTCACTGTATATTGACAGAGACTTGTACGGATTAACACTTATCAGAACTTCTCCGATGCAGGTCTGTGAACATATTTCATAGGAAACTTCCAATAACTATCATGAAATTCATAAGAAATTTTTCTTCAAATTTTGAATTATAAATTATTAGACTGTTTACGATGTAAATATTATAATAGACATTTACCTTATTAATTTAATTTATAAAAAATACTAGGCTTACTTAATTACTATATGATAAATTATGGGTATCTTAACTGCATTAATATTTTTAAATTGAATTGTTAATAATTAAACAATTGAGCTCGAGCTGACATTAATTGATAAGATAAAAAATGTATTGATAAATGATAAAAACGTTCATACTGCATTTTTTATTAAATTTTAAAAAAATACGTTTTTTTTAAAAATAATTATTAATTTAAAATAAACAGGTACCTACGTTTTGTTTAGTTTCTAAAAATATAGTCATAAATAAACTAATCTTACGTATATTATGTTTTTATATAGTCGCTTCTTTAAATTCTCGATCAATTTTTTTTCGTCACAGTTCTCTAGTAATACCATGTTCGCAATACCAGTAGCCTCTTCGAAATACGCTGTCATAATTTATATTTTAAAATTTTTGATTGATTATAACTTTGTTTGTTTCATCAATAATTTGTGGATACCAATAATGTATTTTATGTTGTTTAAAGCGTCTGAAAAGAAATTGATTACTACTCTGTGTTTTATAGTAAGCCAACAACGTATAGTAGATTGTCGAGGACATAAAATAGAGCCTATTATATTGTTATTATTAATCGATATTTATCGATTTCTGATAATTTTTTATTAGTATATTTATAATATGTAATTGTTTCTAATAGACGACTACATACCTACGTTTGCGGTGACGTTGTGGTTTTAGAATTTCATTTTATATTTATTAAATGTGTGTTGTGTTTGAATAGGTGTATTGTTGTTGCTATACTAAACAAATAAATGTTACTGTGCAGAAGTCTTAAAACCACACACCCACTGTACATGCACGCTCATGTTGCATGTGAGTACGGTCTTGTTGTATATTTACCTCAAAAAATATAATTAGGCAGATCAGCAGTAATTTTTTAATGAACCAAAATGTAAACGCTTAATTTTTTATACAAACTAAGATTGGAGTTATTTAGATAATATTTACGTTTCTGTTCACAAACTTTTATAGGTATTTAAAATTAGAAAAAAACATATTTTTCTTTTTTTAGCTATAATGTCATTAATAAAAAATTTCTATTATTTTAGCAAACTAAAAATAAATTACGACATAATTACAATTTTACCGTAAATTAAGTTTTGCTTTTTATATCAGCATACAATTTTTAAGATGCATTTCAAGTGTTCGCAAAATAAACGTATAAATAACTATTAGATTTATAAATCCCACAATGTTGAAAGAAAAAAAAAATGATATATACACCGGGGTGCCCCATCGTTATTATATAAATGGTACAGTAAAATTAATAGACACGTCTCGAATGCGTTGGTTTTGGTTGGATATATTTTGGTTGCAATGTATAATTACAAGGCCGAGAAAATGATTATCTAACATGACTAACCTTACCACAAGGTGTGAAATATATGGTTTGAACGATAATTTCCGAGAGAAACCGTATATTACAACGTGTACAAAATAATTCGTTTAATTAATTACATGTCTACTGGGAAAACTAAGCTAAATCTAATTTCAAGTTAATGGTATGTGCAGTGCTTGCACAGTATAAAGTATAAATTTTAACGATTTACGTTCCATTGTCTATACTGCATAGCCCATATCCAATAAGACAATATAATCCATATCCCGTAGTATTTTAATACTAATCGCACCGTCTTTAATGTCACAAAATCATAGTAGGACTGTTTACTGTTAGAAAACAATTAGGTACTTGCCGTTCATTTGGCGTTTTAAGCGTACCCACTTACGTTTTCCGCATGTATTTTATGATCTGTGTTCACAATATTAATTATTTAAAAATGACATTACTGCAAGGCTTGTGTGACCAAAATAACTAGTGAAACAAAATATAAAAAATAAATGATGTTATGTTTTTTTTTTATGTATTATCATATTTTATTACTCGATAAAATTGTTGTATCGTATTGTTGTTACTATTACTATTATTATTACTTGTTACGTATTAAATAGAAAGTACCCATTGTTTCAAAGGACGTGATTTGTTTAAGATTATTTTCATTGCCCTAACAATACTTAACCGTTTGTGTTGAATGCACGTCGAGTGCAATGCATACGTTAAATGTATTTGGTCGTATGTTGATCAAATAGGAATCTATGAGTAGGTATTGAGTTGATGAAGTCTGATAGTAATTATATATATATAGTACCATTACCTATACAACTTAGAAACATTATTTAACATCCATTTATAATACGAATGATAATGTATCGTAAACTAATATGAATTTGATATATTATTTCCTGCAGATTAATTTTCAATGGTTACACTATTATTATTGTACGAGTTATAGATTTATTGAAATAAGTAGGGGCATAAATCGTACGTACAGAGTGGTCCATGCAAGTGTACTCATTATTTCAAAAAGTTTCAACTTTTTTGAAAATATTTTTTTTACTTAATTTGATATCATTTAATAAACATTTTTAAAAACAATTATGATTTTTACTATTTTTTATCATTATAATTTTTTAAGTTTTACTTTTTTAAATAACATTATATATTTACAATTTCATACTTCGAAGTAGAATATTACTATGAGTATTTAAATTTATAAAAATCAAATTTTGGATGTTTTGTTCTAAGTAAATATTGAATTATTTTCACGATTTTTGTAATTTAGTACTCATATCTTCTGACTACTTCTTGACAGGACTCACAATCTCGGAAAATAATAGTTTTTTGTGAAATTGAACGTTTCTAACAGTTCGACCGGTACGTTTTCTGTAACCTTAATGATAAATTCGTAATTCATTAGACACTCTTTTCACATTATCTCATCTAATATTAGAGATATTAAAAACTTACTGTATAATCGCTTTTAAATAGTAATGAAATTGTGTCCTACCTAATAATCTAACATCCTAATAGTCACCTACAGTATTTAATACTGATGTCAGAACTTAGTTATTTAAACAGTTTCGAAGTTGTTATGTACTTATTGAATGGGTACTTACTATTCAAAGGTTTTAAATAATAATTATTGTTTAACCGATATTATTTGTAAGATAAAATTATATAAATCTTAGTTAATCTTATAAATTATAATATCTGAATAAAATATAGTCAAATACATTAAATCTATAATGCTGTAGGACTGAGCAAAATTTTGTTAATATTGTATATAAAAAGTGTTTTATATTTATTATTTTAAAAAATGCATTTGTTGGGTGTACAATAAAATCTTAAGCTACATATTTGGAAATACGGAATAGCTATCATCTAGATTCTAGATTGATTAGTCGTATGTATATGCTGTTTTTTTGCAAAATGTATGCTTTGAGTTTTTCTTGTTATAACATTAATGTCATTTTAACATGTCTGTTACATTATATTTGCAACTTATGATGTGTGTTTAGTTAAAGAATAAAATATTTAAATTTGTTTATTTGAGTTTCATTATATATACGATTTATTTACAATACCATCATTGATATATAAATAATTAAAACTAGCTATGATGTGCAGTATATAGCCTTGACCTATTTTGTGTAATATTGTGTATATTATGTTCATATAACATATTAATATTTCCGAGAAAGAACGGTTTGAATGATAGCAACTGTAGTTGTGTTACAGGCAGATGGACGAATTCACTTGTGCTTTATTATATATATATATATATATATACACACACACACATATATATATATATATAAATTTAAAAGATTTTCTCAGAAATATTAAGAAGGTACTCATAGAAAATAAATTTGGGAGTGTTGACTGTTGAAACAAGTAAACAGAATACGAATGAAGTCGATAAATTTAAAATTAGCACAAACTATGGTGTACTTACTAACAAACGTTTTCTTTTAAATACTCAAAACTGTAATTAAATACTCAATAAAGCCATCTGTTTTAATTTTTAAAAAGTTTTTGCAAAATATACAATAATGCGTCGTACTACTTTTACGTTAATATGAACTGTGGTGCAATTCGACATAATATTGTTCGGGAAACAGGATATACACATTTTAAAACCCTATAACACGATGTTTGTTACATTAAAGTGCATTTTACAGTATGTATATAGTCCGGTACTCTGCACAATGATAAAAAAATGCGATAGGTTTTTTAGTAGGTATAAAGCCGAAAGTGCCATCATGTGGACAGGCCGATAGTACTATCACACTATTGGCGAAAGCGACTATGATCGTTTTTTACATGCATGCGATAATACAAAAGTTTAGCTATCGTAAAAATCGTAGTGTTGACACGTCTAGAGGGTATTTAAATAATGTTTTATTTTCTCTTAACATTGTGAAAATTCTGAAAGAAAACTCGCTGGGATTTTGAAGTTTTATACTTTTCAACATGATATTTACAAAAAAAAAAACTATACTCAAGATATCAAAACTCATTCGTTATTATTAGCGCCGTGTTTCGACACAAAGAAAGATGTTTCGATCATTAACGTGTCTTATTTCACTGTTGTAAATAATTAACTAATAACATCGACGAACAAAATTAAAATAGCTTTGATGCAGTTAAATGTTTAATGTGCTTGTATAATTATTGATATTATATTATTCTTCATACGGCCTGGTTATTATTAAAAATTACTTCTAATCGAATATAGTCGTTCATGGGTAGATAATTTTCGGATATAGATGGTGAAATGTATAAAAACATCATAAAAAGATTTAGTTTTTTTTTTGTTCTCTTGAATAAAGGAAATGTTATTTATATAATAAGCTGTCTCAACATACATTTAATTAAAATGAAAATGAGCTATTGTGTTCACATAAAAATACATAAACCGAACAGATGGACAGGGACGATGGTAAGCAATAATATAATTCTTTGAAAATCTCCGATTATCCAATATTATAATATTAGATGGGTATTACATTTTTTAATATTTCGCTTGAATCCAGATTGACCTATCTTTCCCTTTCGGTACTTTATTTGTGATCGTATTGTATAGAAGACTTAGCGTGCCTATTGAAGCTCTGATCAGCCAATATTGCTTTTTTAGTCGAATATGCCTATATACCTAATATACATGATCAATATATATAAAATACACGAATGTCATACAAATCAACGTATCAAAAATGTTTCCGTTTTTAAAAGTCTCTTGGATAATATATAAATTAAATGCATGTGTATAATATGCACAATTAAAATTAATATAACTAAGATTGAAAAGATATATAAAGTGTAATATAAGTAGAGGTGTATTTAAGCATAAGCATTAAGCCCTATAGGAATAGATCTAGAGCGATAGAATTTTAGGGATGGCAAAATATATCATTTATTTTTTACAAAATTACAAAAAGTATTTTTGATTTGACGAAATCAAATTTTCGCAATTTTTAAGTGAAAAATGTTAATTAAATTATTAATAACGCATCTATATTTATGGAAAATAATATAGCAAATTGTATATTCAAAATCTTAGAATAGATGGGATAGAAGAAGTGGTAAATTGGAAAATGCCTTTAGGCAGAAAAAAATTAATTATAACGTTGAATATAACTAGTACTGTCATAATATTTCGTTCTATTAACTATATTATTTCAATAATACAAATAGGTTAATTTTAAAACCATACTTTTACTTTAGAATTTTTTTTAGTTTAATAGGTACAGTTGAATATAGCATACTTAATTTCAAATTCACGATGATCAATTCATATTGATTTTTAAATATAAATTAGTTATTCACAAACTATTTTGTTAAAATTTTTTTTTTTATCAGTAAGTTTAAATAAGTAGAATATTTTTTTTTACTTCAGATACGAAAAAATATCATTCAAGTTGGTTTGTTATATTGTATAATAAATTATAATATTGAATAATATGTATATAAAATATATTGATAACTGATACAGACGTCGTTAAGTTATCAATATTGAAGAGCGTATTAACATATAAAAATAGGTTATACATAAGTAATATTAATCAAGTAGAATGATCTCAGCCATGTATCAACGATATTTTTAATTTTAAGTAATTTTATCTATACTAGCTGTGTTTTTTATAGTGTATAAACATTAAACATTTCAGATCATTTTTTTAAATTTTTTATATAGTAAAATAAATTGTCATGTTTATTTTTAAATTTTAGTTTATTTATTTATTAAATAATAAAAATAACGAAATTCTAACAATAAAAGTAATGGTACCGAACAATTGTATTAATATATAATTATACTATGTACTCTCTAATAGCTGTTCGATTGTAATTAAAATAACTACTGGTCTATCAATTTGGAAGTTGCAGTGTGTATATTAATTTTGCTTTGCCCCCTGTGTAAAGGATACTAATGTATTACAAATAGCAATAAACAATTTATTCATTTTGAACCATAGGAAAAAGATAGCAAGAATGAGTCTGCAAAAAAGCTGACATAAAACAGTATCTCCTCAGATTTTTTTTTTTAATTTTTAGAAAAAACACTAAATATGTTTATAAAAAGTAGGTTTTTATCACAATGATAGCCAATATATTGCATGTAAAATTTAACTGCTTCTCTTATTATCAAAACAATCTTTATAGGAAAAAACGATTTTGTAAAACTAATACATATCTTACTTGAATATTACAAAACATTTTCGCTGGTATGCAATGAAAACCTCGCCTACTTGCATTTATTTAATGGCGGTCGGCGAATTTCGGTAGTATTTGCTAACGTTTAAAGTAAGTAGCTATAAAATGAACTAGTAAAAATCAAAAATTATCTTTTTAAAAAATATCATCAAAGACCTAAAACCATTTGATTATATTTAATTAAAGCTGACTATAAAATCATATGTTTAAAGTTATTACAGGAAATGTCAATTTGGTTGGTACTGTAAAAACTAATTACTGTATTGAAAATAATAATTACTTTATGAAATCGTATTTTTAATTTATATTCATTGTTAAATCAGTAATGGAGTATTTCCGTTAATTTGTAAAAGTAACATAATGACAACGTTTATTGTCTATGCGATTCGTTCAGTGGTCGGTGCCATGTATTTTCGTGACTAACGTTTAACCTCCTTGAAAAAAAGCTGTAGATACCCACGCCCTTCTACATTATTTTTTTATTACTAAGTTTTAATACCTAATATTCTTGTTTTACTATATTTATTTAGTAGTAAAATATAATATTTTTTGAGGTTAATATTAAGTTTATGACTTTTAACGAAGAGTATAATTGAACAATTTATATCAAAATTTAAAACTGTATTTTTTTCTTTTAGCAAGCCTGAAACCATTTTTTTTTTGAATTACTAAATGTGTTTTACATGATATAGTTTTATATATCCAGTCGATTAAAGATCAAACCATATGGTATTGAAAATAATGAAACAGTTCACAAGTTTCGTTGTTATGTACAACCATATCTGATAGTTAAATTTATATTTGTGCAATCTTTAGAGATTAAAAGTTTTATTTTTAACGCTCAATTTAGAAATTGTATACAGTGCCAATTGCAACATATAATAGTATAATATACCTAATAACAAACGACATTATATAGTAATTAAATCAATACACAAATTAGTACTGATAAATAAATGGGAACATTTATTAAGTTATCATAATGTGATAAAATATCAGAATATTATTCTGATATTCAATTTAATTTAATTAATTTTCTAGTTTTAAACGTTTGTGTAAAAACACATTGCAAAATAACCAAGCCCCTAATCAATTTTAAATAATTATCAAAAACGAAATTTAATTGTATAAATATTTTTCAATTGTTTAAACATGTCCGACACTGAATTGAATGTGTATATATAGATATAATTGTAAAAAATAGGTACTAATATATTATTACCTATCATGATATGATTTTATCATGAATTCATTATTAATTAATGTATAATATTAAATAATGCATTATTAATTTTACATCACATTTGTCTCATACTAATATATACCATGAACATGAAACACTATAATTAATTTGTGAGTACATTTTACAGTACCCTTCATCAGTACAAGAAGTTAACATGGTACAAATTTATTTAAAATTAGCCGTTCAAAGTAAATATTTGTTTAAAACGTTTATTTTTTTCAAAATCTATTGTACATTGAACACTAGGAGTTGGTAAGTAATTTCTATTGTAGTTCGAAAGAATAAAAAATAATGAAGAAATGAGGTTCAGGGATAAAAAAATCTTTTTATTTTTATAATAGAAATATGAAGACGAAGACATTGTCTAGTTATTACAATTATTATTAATTTATAATAAAAAATTAAATATTAAATAGATTATAGAATTAACTAAGTAATTTAATACAATTTTCTTTAGCCATTTTAATTGGTAACTCGTAAAGAATAGCTTATACGCAACGTATTTTCAAGGTAATAGTCTATTAACTTCGTCCAATACTTGTTTTTCAAAAAATAAATTTTTGAAAATGATGCCTCACAAATGTATGCCATATTATCGTAGTCAAGTTGATTTCCAATTTCTTACAGTTTGAATAATTGTCTATGACATTCTTAGTTCAGAACACTTCAGTTGATGAATTTTTGTACATTTTAAAGGAAACATCTTCTCGTAGTTCAATTATTTTCATTTAAAATTTTGACTTAGAAAGCTCAAATATTTTTTCAGTTACATTAGTCCACTCTCCTTCTGGAAGGACGTCGTAAGGAGTTTTTAAGAATTGTGATCGTTTTCGTATTTTTAAAAAGTCTTTGATTCTTGTTTCGAATTCTTTAACCAGATCCGTCACAAAACTTAAACATGTTTCGATGTCTACAATTTCAGAATAATTTTTGCATTAAAAAATTGGAAAAAAAAATGAACGATTTTTTTTTTGTTTAACATCATATTGAAATATATTTGGTTTACGACGGTAAGCAGACACACTTTGTATTAGATGGCATATTAATTTTCCTTCTACTCATAATTATTCGTCGTTAAGCGAATTCGAACATTTCAGAATGTCATTCAAGAAATTCATCACAATAGTATATTTCGCTTGTTTTCTGAGGACAAGGTACACGATCACATTTATTATAATCTACGTAGGATAGATACATAAAAACATATAACAACTATAAAACCAGAAACGTACGATATTATGATTTGTATACGGGTGGCTATATTTTAAAGTCAGATAACCCCTTCAGATGGGCTTTTCATACTCTGAAAATCACTGTAAAAAATATAAGTAGTTGTTGTATTGTGTCTGTGGAGCTCTAGATATTGCCTCATTGCAGTTGATATTATGCAAGTGCGCAATTTCTTTCGGTAACACAATATTATATTGATTTATATGCTTGTGTGCTGCAGCTTTAAAGGTTCAGAAATCGATATCATACCTAGTAAAACAACAATAGATTAGACCGAATACTGATTAGAGTGTAACGGGCGTATTGACTATATTTGCAATGTTATTTACATACCTACTCCGTGCTCGTAATGCAAACGAACACGTTATGTGTCAATACGTCATTATTTACGAGTAATAAGAAGAAAATTAATGCAGATTGCATTTCCAAACATTTGTGTGTGGACGTCGTATCATTGTATAATATTATTATAGTTACTATCATGTCCTCGAATTAATTGTAAATAGGTATCTGTATATATAATATAATAAAATACTAGATTTTCAAACTTTTTTTTTTAAATAAACGAAAGGCTTCAATAATATTAATCACATTATTATAATATATAAAATATGTATTTAATTTTTAAACAATTTTATCGAATTCTAAGCGCAGCAATAAATTAATTGGTTTTTGCACAACTTTACCTTTAGAAGCAAAAAAACAAAAAATTTCGAAAAATTTCAAATTGCGAATTTAAAAGTTCAAACCTGTGCACACCAGTATAAAAAACATGTTTCATTTTTAAATAAAACATTGTGATACGTTTCTGATAGTATTATTTCTATTTTAATAATTACTTTTTGATACCGTAGCTTACTCGTAAAAACATTTTACAACGATACTTGATGTTATAATTCTACACACAACTGCTATTATATCGTATATCTACAGCGCCGTCTTACAATATTGTTTTGTGAATGTATTTTCTAATTTTTAGGTTTCTGTAAGAACTCACGAAGAACCCTGAAAAATATTGTCAATTGTGGGACTTTTTATTAAATTTTCAATATTTTTGATATAGCGTAGCAATTTGTATCAATATTTATGGCAAAAAACTAATAAAATACAACAGTTTTAAAAGTTAAAAATACTAATTGAAAATGTGAAGTAGTCACATGGTAATTCGTTTTTGAAAACACACACATACATACATACACACACACACACACATACACACACACACACACACACACACACACACACACACACACACACACACACACACACACACA